>JASAND010028335.1:0-138477 GCA_030248195.1 Trissonchulus latispiculum | reverse complement strand
CGTCGGTTGAAATATCAACAACTCGCATGAGCTCTGAGCGATAAAATAAAAATAATGGACAGTGTTTACGGGAATATTCGAAAAATTCCAATGAAATTTTTGTTCTGATTACGTTACGTCACTCATCTCAGATTGCAAATCTCAATGCTTTCAAGTGCTGCTTATGTTATTCTGATTATATCAGCTTTTGCGGTAAGGGCATAGATGCAGTAACGAACAGCTTCTTTTTCGGCTATTGGGATTAGATTAGTATCTGCTACAGCTACAGAGTATAATTTAGCCGGGAAATGGAGTCACTGTATTGCTTGATTGATTGGGGTGACCGAATATCCTTTTGGATTGGTGGGTTAGATAATGGGAGGGAACTCCTACCGTCTATATCTGACAAGTAATATACGTAGTATTAGACTTATCCTTTGTGCCAGACAATCTTTGTTCCCTCCATTTAGCTTTGCAGCAGATTTGGTGAAAATTGTGAATTTTAATTGGTTTTGGTCGAGGATTTATTTTCTATTTTACGGCTTCTAACATATTTATGCTATTTTCTTTCAGGAAGTGAGTATTATTACTAATGTTTCTGTAGTAGTCTGTTGTAAGTTCCGAGTGTTTCGCTCGCAAGAAGCGTACGGCCCCTGCAAATCCAAAATGCCCAATTTATAACGCTTTACTTCCAAATGCTTCGCTTAATTGTGCCTGAAATTATAAAATTGGACCACAAGAATAAAAATGCTCCGGTGGAGCATGAAAAATGCAATATGGGTGACACTGGGTTTTAAGCGGACAGAGGACTAGGTTTTAAAACGTTAATATGGGAGGGGCAGGTTGTAAATGCCAGGAGGACTAGGTTAAAAGCGCACTAATATGGACCAGCTTCGCTGAACAACCCATATTCGCGAAAACTGTCCAGAGTTTCTATCGGCTGCTGCTTGCTATATATTGCTATTGGCAGTTCTTCGGAAAATTGTACGATTTGTCAGCATGGCCTGCAAGTATGTGGTCGTGCTCCTTATTATACAACTTAATAATACACGTACATAACGTCAACTGCTTTTCGCATCAACTTAACACAAGATTCTGCGCTGCCAGTGCAGAAAAAACACCTTGAACACCTTACTATCAGAACTGCATTGTTTATTTGGAATAAGCTTTAATATTTCAAAATCGTCCCGCTTGCTTTGAAAGCTGAAGAATGTAGATAACTCGTATGTCATGTGGAGTGGAGCATGAGTGACCGCAAATATGGGTTGTTCAGCGAAGCTGGTCCATATTAGTGCGCTTTTAACCTAGTCCTCCTGGCATTTACAACCTGCCCCTCCCATATTAACGTTTTAAAACCTAGTCCTCTGTCCGCTTAAAACCCAGTGTCACCCATATTGCATTTTTCATGCTCCACCGGAGCATTTTTATTCTTGTCCTATTTCATTTTTAAGGTTCTCAGTAAAAAGCAAAAACGTTAAAGCTGTGTGAAAGAAACTTTAAAAATTCCGCCAATCATTAATCGTCAACCGAAAGTACAGAACAAAGAAGCTTGAAAAGTTCCAAGTTCTTCCTTTTTCTTTATTTTGACAGAAATCCAACTTCCAGTACCCATGGCTGCAATAGTTTTAGTTACTGTATTTAGCATATAGCACTCTACTGCAGCGCAACCAAATGCAAACTTTACTGTCAGTGAAGGAAACTCATAAAACACGATTTGCAATGCTCTGCCGCACTTGTGTGCAAGATTTCGGACTATTGCAACTTACCTGTAGCTAGTTATAGGCCGTGCTGTACTTCAGCAGCACTCTACTGCAGCGCAACCAGATGTAAACATTACTGTCGGTGAAGGAAACTCATACGGCATGATTTGCAATGCTCTGCCGCACTTGTGTGCAAAATTTCGGACTATTGCAACTTACCTGTAGCTAGTTATAGGCCGTGCTGTACTTCAGCAGCACTCTACTGCTGCGCAACCAGATGCAAACTTTACTGTCGGTGAAGGAAACTCATACGGCATGATTTGCAATGCTCTGCCGCACTTGTGTGCAAAATTTCGGACGATTGCAACTTACCTGTAGCTAGTTATAGGCCGTGCTGTACTTCAGCAGCACTCTACTGCAGCGCAACCAGATGCAAACTTTACTGTCGGTGAAGGAAACTCATACGGCATGATTTGCAATGCTCTGCAGCACTGGTGTGCAAAATTTCGGACGATTGCAACATACCTGTAGCTAGTTATAGGCCGTGCTATACTTCAACAGCACTCTACTGCAGCGCAACCACATAGTAACATCGTAATAAGTACACGAAACGTATCTATAATAGTTTGTCATGTCCTAAACTATCTGTATGCCGAATTTCAAATATCAGTGACGAATGAATAACTTGTTATCGACGGTGCTGTGTTTGGGACAGCACATACAGCACGGTGGAAGCTAGAGAGTGCACCAACTAACATAGCTACAGTTCCCCCTTACTACAGACATAATTTTCACCAAGTTTCATATGTTTTGCCGCTTACAGTAAGTCTACAGACAGCGTGCTATGGTTGCTGCATAATAGTACAGCACGATAGCAGCACCACACAGAGCTGCGACTATGCTCATCGTGTTCAGCGACCCCGATAACCTTGATATGCGTCCCACTATATGGCCCAAAACAGCATATTTAGGCCTATTTTTGACTATTTTCTGTGGAGTTGGGACTTAGAAACTTTTCCGAAAATGGCCATTTGGACCGACTTCCTTTGGGCCGGCCGCCTGAACGGTCCAGGACCTAAATCAAAAATCGGCCAACGTTATGCACTAGTATCCCCTCCGTACTTGTTCATGCAACAAACCGCGTGTCTCTAGCTTGTTCCCTGAGCCCTTGGGCGTGACACAAAATGGCCGTTTTTTGGCCAAAAACGCCGTCAGGCCACTTTTGGCCGGCCGGCCAGGTGGCATGCCGGGCCGGGCAGCGAAAAAATATAGCGCGGGGCACATGGGACCATATCGGCATTCAGAAAATATAAACCTTTCCGGCTGAAAATGCTCACATCTTTCAAACACCTCTGCACAAAATAGCCCTTTTCCAAGCGTGACTAACACAGAAAAAAAAACAAACGGACCTAACTTGTCCGGAAGCGAAAATTTTCAAATTTGAAAATTTTGACCAAAACTTTTTTGCAACTTGTTGTACTCGTCGTGTAGATTCCAACGATACCAAACTTGCCGAGTTTCGTTCAGTATTGAGCTGGCACGGTGCTCGAACGAGTCTCATAGGGCCGCGCAGCGCCTTTTACACCCATATTATAGGGGGTCGCTCTCGCGCACCCTATAATATAGAATATAAGTTGTTGAGAAAAACTCAGCTAGAGCATTAATAATTATATAATGACGACAATAACTATGCTAATCAGTCTATTAGTTTGATGCATGATTAACTTATGTTGATTGGTAGGTATATTGAAGCATTAAAATACATGCTCAACATCCACAACGTTTATTTTATTTTACGGTATAGTATGTTTCTAAGTGCACTGTGTTTTAAAGTTTGCCTGCCTCAGGGATTTCTTTGTGGGGGCGCCCCCCCCCCCCAGTTTTTGGGTTGCCCCCTCACGCGACCCCTTCCCCCACTTTCCACCACATTCTTCTTCTTTCTCACAAGATACCCAGAAACTGCCAAATGTTAAGGATTTCAAAGTTTTCAAAAATTTCTGGCTTTTTTGGCCGAAAATCTTGGTGCTAAAACTTGTTCCATAGCGCTCAAAAATAAGCATTTGTCCATTTTGGACACAATGTTTTTAATGATTGATGATTTTTTGATTAATCGTAAAATGTGTACATACTCTCTAATCTCGCATCGTCGTACATTTTTCGTACGTACAGCCTAAAAGCGAAAGTGGTAGAGGGATTTGCATGCTTTCTCGCATAATTTTGATTCTAGCTATGCTGGTCGCATCGGTAATGTATAGTAACTACCAACTCCAACATTACGCTTTGTGTTGCAGGCTCGTGTATCATTCGAACATGGCGTTAATGGCGTCAAAGTGCGCACACGAGATTTGCAGAACCCCGTTACGCCAAGAGGTCAACCGAGAGTGGAAGGAGAATCACTTTCATTTACTGATTTCTCAGAAGTGCCCAGTGGAAAGGCTCTCTACTTTGAAATGCCTCAGAGCTTATTAGGAGATAAGGTAGTCTCAATACATATATACGAAGGAGTAAAATAAATGTATATATTTGTAGGGTTTTCTGTTTGGTTGATGCCTTTATGTTGGTAGGGCAAGCTTTTATCTGAAGGAGCCGAAATTTAGCGGTTTGGCTTATTTTTCTGTAAAAACGCAGTTAAATGTTTCCGCAAAAGCGTGGATTTTAGCTAATAATAGCCTTTAAGTAAAAATCCGAAAAAATGGGATATGTTTTGAAAAGTTTACCCTTTTCCGTTAAGTAATGTGTCTCGGTGAGGTTCGGATGAAAAAGAAAATTTTAGTACAGGACAGGATAAAGACCCTGACGACAAGTCCTATTGGCAGTTTGTCATGTCAAATTTGTATTTTGTAGCTTGGTATTTTCTGATAATGTTGGCGAAGAATAATACTGTTTAGGTTACCAGTTACGGCGGTGGATTGAAATACTTCATATCATTTTCTGGCAGAGGTGCCGAAAACAGAGAACCTGATGTTGTCATCCGAGTAAGTTCTGGTGAACGTTTGGGTTATCAATGTTTTGTTACATTTTAGTTGACGCTAACTAGAGGCTATTTCGAGTAATTTCTGTATCCGTATATGTTTATCGCATGTTTTAGGGAAACGGAGTCTTGCTCAACTATTTCCATTGGGCCGGAGTTGAGCCTGGCCAGCGTGAACAAGCCGTCACTGTCAATATTTTTGAGGTACGTTTGTGGTCATGAACGTAAATATTGTTTATATATACTTTTTAAATTTATAAACTATTTTTCCGATTTTTTAAAATTTCCTCTAGAATTACTTTCCTTTTTTCTTATATCTTAATTATTCCTTCTAAAGTTTCATTTAATTGTCTAGTCGGATTGGCGACAGCCAGATGGAAATACAGCAACCAGAGAGCAGCTGATGATGGCCCTTTCTGATCTGGACCTCATGCTCATTAAACTGTCTTATCGTCAAGACATGGAATTTGCAGCGTAAGTCGTATAGTAAACAGATTTTCGTCTTTGTTCTATCTTTTGGAATTTCCAGTTATTTTAAAATCGTGCTGACACACTACTGTGCGTATAGTACGAAGTTAACACTAATGCAGTTATTTATTTTAGCAAGCCTTTAACTGAAGGGAACACAAGACTATGATCTACACGCTATGATTCCTCTCCATTTTCTCAACCTGATATTAACTTACAATTCCAATTCATAACTTAAACTTCTTTCCACGTGAGGGTTCTTTTTTAGTTTAATGGCATAAAGCTGCCTGCCCACGGATCTGTATTCATACCAATATTTTTGCTTAAATTTTACTGTTAAGTCCCTTATGCAGTTGATTACGTATCGTTTGCAATTGTTTAGCCTAAAACATGCAACCATCGATATGGCGGTTCTGGATCCAAGCAGTCCTCAGGAAGATGCCTTGGCGGTGGAACTTTGTGATTGTCCACCCGGCTATACTGGAAGCTCCTGTGAAGTATGCAGTTAGCATCTGCTTGTGTACAACGTTTCATGCTCTTGCAAATATTTTGTAATGTAACGTATGAACCATTGGTTTGATTTAGAAAGAATCTTTGTGTGCTTGAGTTAAAATTTTATAGCTCAGCAAATGAGTTGAAATGAATTGTTTATCTCTTTTAACCATGCTCTCAAAATGGATTGAGTTAATTGTAACTCTGTTAATTAGTTTAACACACTGCACGAAAAGGTCCTAAGATGACAAGACATTGAGTATGTACGAATGTATTAATGCTACGGCATTCCTATTTCTCTGACCATTAGCAAAATAGCCAAGATTGTGCAGGAAATCCTTGACAGTTGCAACAAAGTGCTCCAAGCCGATTCTTAAACAGCCTTCTTAAGCAATGGCTGAACAAGGTTAATGCGTATTTTTAGGACTGTGCTGATGGATATCACCGAGTACCCGGCGGACAGTATCTGGGAACATGCGTGCCTGATGGCCTACCCCACACAGCCTGTAGATGTCATGGACACTCCGACAGTTGTGATCCAAGAACTGGAGAATGTTACGTAAGTCTGATCCGCTGCAATCGGACAATCCTCCGAGCTTTTCCATTACATTGAAACGACATTTCCGTGCTTTAAGTTTGTATTATTTTTAGGTACAGGTTCTGGTTAAGTATAACCATATATTTTCTAAGATTAACACCATTTTCGTGCCTTCTTGGGACTGGTTTCAGGATTGTCAGCATAACACTCGGGGTGAGCGCTGCGACGAGTGTATCCCAGGTTACATTGGTGATCCCACCAGTCCACGCGGCTGCTATCTAAGTATTGAGCCCACTCAGCCGCCTCCACCTGAATGCCGCTGCAACGGCCACAGTGATCAGTGCGATTTGGCCACAGGGCGCTGCTATGTAAGAGGATAGTAGAGCTGGCTTGGCTGTCCTTCTTGGTGTCGTCACGTCTTTCTCAGTTCCCCCGTTCCCCCTTCATTGTAGCATGATCTGTTTCAAGCTTTTAGATGGATGAAAGCATGGTCATCGAAGGCTGAACCAAATCCTTTCTTCTTCTTCATATTCGTATTTCGTTGCTTTAGTTACTCCAGGATATTTATAGACAGACCTTTGTAAAATTTTTAACGATTCTGTGCATGCTGTGTAGATACGTACTACACTGAAATTCTTGGTAAAAAAATTGAGAAATCATACAACGGTATACACTTTGTACACATTGCTTTGTAGAAATATTGTTGCATGATTACATGTTTTGTAAACGTTTACGTAAGTTTGTTCTCATTGCCATGTGTGCACGAATTATAGTTTCCATATTATATAAGTTTTCTGGTGGAGGTGAGCTATAGGTGGAGGTTTTACAAGACTGGAACATACTGTCCTGTTTAGATTTGCCCAAGTTAAATTTCTTCTGTTAACCTGTTAAACCTGTTAAGGTAAACCTGTTAACCAACTGTTTCATGAAAAGCTTTCGTGACCACAGTTATGGTGATTTCACAGTTACGTACGCATGTCTACAAAAGTCAATGCTCTTCGACGCACATTAACGCGCTCTACGTCTGCGTGTGTGTAAACTGTGATGCAACAAATGGTTGACACACGTCGATGCTTCCAGTGGTAGCTGGCACCCGGGCTGGGTGCAACGTTTGTAATTTTTTACTGGCGCCGACGCTTCGAGCTTTAACGTGGCGGTGAAACTTGTTCCCTGGCGACTGGAACTATGAAATCAGGGCATCGTAATACATAGAAAAGGCACGTCAGAGCTGCCTTATGTCAAGGACGATTGCCGCCTCAGACGAATCTTTATTGTGCGACTGTTGTCGCCTACCCTCTGCAAGTAGAGCATGGGTGCACAGGCCAGTGTTCAAGTTTGGATCACACACCGCAATTTCCGTGTGCTTCTGGGTTTATTTGGGGTCCCACTTCATGTGCGCTAGAGGCTTGAGGGTGTCGAAAGACACTGCTCTTCTAGCGCTCAGGCGACGTAGCTGAAATCATACTAGCTATGACTTTTGGAGTCTAAAGTTTGGGCGAGATTAAACTTGTTATAAAATTCACAAATTATCTTAGCCTAAACGATATTAGTCATATCGAAATGCTAGCTGTGCCACTTGAACCGCTAAGATAAATTTTGAATCATAAAAATATTGCTCTTCTGACCCTACTCCGTTGAGAAAGAAATGCTCTATGGGGTCACTAAGCTTATAATATGCTTGATCCCTTCTGTTCCCAACACCCCGGTCATGGCAAGCCCATAGAATCACCATGGGTCCTTTGTTTCTTGGCACATTGTTCATTCATGTTCACTTGTTATGCAAACCTTTTGTGTCACAGTCATGGCATGCATATGTTATGTATGTCACCCTTTACTATTTTGTATGGCTTCATGTTAGTTGAACAGTTCCGCATAGGAAGTATAGTGTGCATGGCAAGAGCTAGAATTTCCGTCGAGCCTGTCTACATGAATCATTTCTGCTGTTGTGATAAATATGACAATTTGTGGATGTAGATAACACGTGGAATTTTTATAGATGTGTAAATAAAGGTAATTATGTCTTCATGCCAATATCTCTGAAAAAATCGTGTGTGTTTCTTAAATTTTAGAACTGTCAACACAATACAGTTGGTTTCGACTGCGGTCGTTGTGCGCCAGGACATTATGGAGATGCTACAAGAGGATATCCAGACGATTGTCCTCCTTGCCCATGCCCGTAATTTTTTATTGAGATTTTTTAATAGATTTTGTTTGTATTGGGATATGTTTGCGGTTTGCTTTTTTACACTATTTTTATATTACTTACCCTACAGTATGTTTTTTACACTATTTTGCCATGTTTTATTTCTCTTTCAAAACAGTTACACAAGGAAAACCAACATTTGACGAATTTCGAATTATTGACAGCATATCATATAGGCGTTTTTATTGTTTTTGCAGACCGGGAGTTTCGTGCCATGTAGGTCACGATGGTCAACCTGTTTGTGATTGTCCACCTGGCTACACTGGACGAAACTGTGGAGAGTAAGTCTTTAAAGTAATTGCTGTGAATTTGTCTGTGATTCTATGACGTTTGTATTACTGTTTGTTTGGCTGGACCAATTTGCACTGGAAGAAAAAGTTAGATCAAACTAATGTTTCGTTTGTTAAAGCCAAAAACGTTCTATCATCAACTGGTCATTTCCGAGCTTCAACACATAAACATACAAGCGAGTGAGCATACACAGATGTGTACTAGATACTCATTTGTGGGAGGTGGTCACTTGGGTCTAATTTGTGTAGGGGGTCAGCCGTT
The DNA here is from genome assembly GCA_030248195.1 of Trissonchulus latispiculum. Lineage (NCBI taxonomy): Eukaryota > Metazoa > Nematoda > Enoplea > Enoplida > Ironidae > Trissonchulus > Trissonchulus latispiculum. The sequence continues at coordinate 129,574 of JASAND010028335.1, read as the reverse complement.
ATCGTGCAGATCATGTCCCCGGCCTTACACTCTTAGTTATTATGTACTCTTGCTATTATTGAATTAAGAGCTAGTATCAGTTTAACTTATTGTCATGTTTGTTTCAGCTGTGCACCAGGCTACGTCAGAGATCGACAGGATCCCCGTACTTGTCGCCCAGTCGGTAGGGTTAGCAGTAACAGTGTTGTTGAGTATGGTGGACATAGACTTGTACCTAGAGTGTACTATTTACATCACTACAGGCACAGAAATCGATACAATAGTCGAAGTAGAAGATATCGAATTCGAGCATAATTTATCAGTAATCAATAATCAATAATCCGCTGCCTCTGACTGCCAGTAATGGATTTTGATGCAGAAATCCGCCAACATGTCTTTGAACTTTTTGTCAACTTTTGTTCTCTGTGTTTTATTTTCGATTTTGTTTCTTATCGTTTGTGTATATCATTTAATTCTTTCTGTGGTTGTGAATGGTTATTTAGTTTAATAGATAGTTTTATGTAGAATTAAATACTAATAGTTGTGGTATGTATTAACTTGTGCTAATTAGCTGATGTGCTAATTGTAGCAACTACTAACAACAACAGCAATGTTTGCTTCTGTTCAGTTTGGCCTTTATTATTTTGTTTGGTATTTGCTTTTCGCTTACAATGTGCTTTCCTAATAAACTTTATTTTGTAAGCTATAAAACCTAATATTCAACACAACTGCCCAGCTATATTAGCGATCTGGTTCATGTAGACGTAATCAAAACTACACAAGCAAGACAAAATTTGTATATCAAGTAACGTCAAGGTAACGTCAAGAGTGTGATAATACTATAAGAGAGTGTGATAGCTGGAAGGCTCTGTTATTAGCTCCAGGTATATAAGCTGTACAAGCTAACGTCTGACCTCCCATAAACGTGCACCTAATTCATTACACAAGGGTATACCGAGTACCCAGTATTTGTACGCCCTATCTTTGCGTATTGAAGCTCGAAACACAGTGACTGCGCGCATGCGTCTAACTTGTACCTGCTTCGAGCTTTAGAACGCAAGGGTAGTGGGCAAATTTGTTTGAAGTGAAAGGGGAAACAGTCTTTAGCGTTCAGAGAATGTTACCTAGAACTGATAACAGAGAACCTGCCAGCTGTCGTATTCGCAACCATCATATATTCTTGGTGACATGAATTAGATTTCGTAATCAGAAAAATGAGATTGCGAATAAACAAGCAGAACAGTTAAATTATGAAAAAATCGTAATCTTTTGGAATTCTACAATTGTTCAGCAGTCTCTTGACTTTTGGTAATTTGGATAGATTGAGAAGCAATGTGTCCCAGTCATGCTGGCATGTCCAATTTAATCACCGCCTGAATGATCGGGTAGAGGTATGTTGTGTTGTACGTGGATATGTTTTGTTTGTTATCATGTTAATACATTAGATAGCTAACATAATCGGAATTCACATATATTGCCAGTTATATTGGCAGCTTTTCCTTGTATATACCTGCGGAAACGTCTGTGAATAGATACAAGCGCGTCTTTTCATTTGTCAGTTGTGTAAAGTTCGTTAAAATGCAGCTAATTCCTAAATGAAAATACAGCGAATACAGCCTTCTGAAACAAGTCGTGTATTTTAAGTTCCAAATTTTTTGAAAATTTCCGGTTTGTTTCCATCCCTGGTTAATAAGAAAAACTTTACTATGGTCGTTGATGTCAAGCTTCGATCTTGACCTAAAATGTTGCAAGCTTGTGCCAATCTTTGACCAAAACCTTGCAGTTTCGGAAATCGGGAGTCTAAAAATAGGGGTCTACGAACGGTTTAGCACGAGATCTACTTTCACGTCCGCAGTTAGCCTACGTATCAAGACAATAACGCTTAGGGTGGGTTACAATGTTATCTCATACATATGTCGTGCGTAAAAGTAAATTTTGCGTAAAACCAAGAGTACATAATATAAGAGTGTGACAACTGGCAAGCTCTCTCTTATCAGAGCCAAAACTATGCTCTGTTCGCTAACGGCCTACCCCCTCCCCAAATTGGACCCCAGTGAACAAAGCAAATTCGCCGCTATGTTTGTGTTCTAAAGTTAGAAACAGACACAAATTACACTTACGTACTGCTTGTTTTCTGAGCTTAAGGGGGGGGGAGGCTACGAACGGTTTTGCACAACTTCTTCAGAGAGACCTGCCTTTTGACATAGCTAACATGTCAAGGTTAAATAGTCCGTAGTGGGCATTATTATATCTAACACACACCGATTCTGGCACTACGCCAAAGTCGAAATTTTGGTGCGAATAGTGGGTTTTTTGGAAAACTTTTGCTGAACTCTGGTGGATTAACGGTTTGACCAATTCTGAAACTTTTTGCCACAAATGTTAACTGTTACTTGTGCTAAATATTAAAAGTATTCCGGATTTCGAGCGTTGCTTCCTTCTTCAGCTATAACAGCTCAAAGTTTGAAATTGGACAAAAGTTGCGATGTGACCGTGCGCCGTTTTCGATCTAATAAAATTGACAGCCCCTAGCCTACCCCAGCTTTTTATCAAATATTAGGCTCTACTAGGGGCAAACTGTCTGTGAGTTTCGAGAGTTTTGGTTTTCTGGTTTGTGTGCTAGCAAACTTTTTGTTAAGAAATAACCCTTATTTTTAGGCCTGAAAAGCTAGCTAAGCGCAGTGAAAATGGGGTCAAAAATTCTTTTGTCTCCGATTTTGCCGAAAAGGTGCTTATAGGGGTTATTTGATCTGCTGAATCCGAATATAAAATCCGCTATTCGATATGACGCTTCCTTCGTTCAGTATGCGCTTACAACTGTCTTAGAGCTGTCTTTGGAGCGATCGCCATCCATACTTCGAGAAATCAATCTAGCATTTTTAAATATTGAAGCGAGGTGAAGTGACCTTGCTGTCTGAACATCTTGGTACACTCACTGACCTGCAATGCGCAAGGTTTCAGCCGATTCTGCCACAGTACTTTGGAGTAATTGACTCACATCTTCGAAATGGCACCAAAAACAGCGACAATATCGATTATGTAATCTAGCACTGCGAACGCAGGGATTAACGAAATCACGTCATTTTTACATAAGTTAAGACAGATACTTTGAGTATTAATCGGAGCAAAGTTGGGTTCATTTGGTAAACCACAGCTCATTAGACGTTAGTTAACCTCCACCCGTATAGGCCTACAACACCCAATTTTTCGCACTTTGATTGTATCCCAGAGAAAAGTATAGACTGATGTAAGGATTATTTTACACGACATCAAAGCGCTATATGTCAGTACTATTTCTGGAAAATTTGGGTACCGTACCTTGCCCATAGCGATCAGGGCGATGCAAAGTTTGTGTACGTGTCATGTCAACCTTTGGACCGACAACACCAACTTCTGATGGCTCCACAGGACGCTACGTTGCATGGAATTCTTTCAAACTTTAAACTATTTTACACTAAACCTAATACTATTATATGGCAAAAGACTAGCTAGCTTTTCCAACATCGAACTTTTAGTGAAATTCGTAGCCCCCCCCCCCTTAAGCACGTAAACATAGAGCGAGTGAGCGTACCCCCATTTATACCCCGTACCCATATAGGGGCGGAGTGAGGGGGGTCAATTTGGGGAGGGGTAAGCAGCGAACATAGCATAGTTTTGGCTCTGACTGCATAGCGTGTGGCGCTTGTCATACTCTTATTTATGTACTCTTGGTAAAATTAAGTTTCAGCAAAGAATTTTGCGTAAAACTAGGATTAGGCTGAGTCGTTGCGTAAAACTATAGTACGTACGACCAAAAATGCGTGTACAAACTGGGGTCGTTTATAGCAGATTAACCTTTGGAGTAAACTCCAACAATGATAAGTCTTGTAACAGATTTAATCTCTGAAAATGCACCTAATTCCCTGAATCTACAATTCTGGATTTCCTCTAGCTTGGAAGTTTTTCGTGAATTCGAAGAACTGGGCTCATTTCTGCGAGTTGGTTCTATTAGAAGACTTGCTCACTTCAGCAAGAGCTTTTGAGTTATATCCATATTGTGGGTATTGGAGAAAATTTTTAAAGTCGGAAAAAACCGGTTTTTCTCGAATTCCGGGAACAGTGCATTTTCAAGAATTCATTTTATTACAAAATTTGGGAAGGGCGGGAAGAGTTTTTGAATGATACCAATCTTGTGGGTATTGGAAAACAATTTCAAAATGCGGAAATTTTGAAACTCGGAAACGCGGGGCCAGCTCTATTCGACTGTAGACTTGGTGGTGGTATCCTTTTGTGCAGTGCTTTTGTGGTGATTTTTAAAACGCTATAACTTTCACAACTTTCGTAACAGTTGGAAAGAGCTTTATACTAGAGCTGGGGCCGGTTCCACTAGAACCGGTAGGAACCGGAACCGAACCGGAAGGATTTTTAGAACCGGACCCGGAACCGGTAGAATTTGGAACCGGCCAGTTCCAGGCTGAAAAACTGAGCTTTTGCCAAATGTGAAATTAAAATTGTAAAATGTAAAATGCAAAAGTCGGATGTTGGGCCTGGATCTCATAATCCAGCAGCATTTTATTCTGATGCATAATTTTTAACGTCTCCGCAGCTGAAACTAAAGTCTGACCAAAAATTCTTGGAACCGAACTGTGAGCGCTTGTCCTGAGTTAACCTTTGAAGTTAGCCTGTATAAAGTATATATTTTTAGAAACCTCAGGAGGAGGAGGATCCGGTAAAACCATCATATCCGGTCTATATTCGGTTACCGGATGCGAAATCGATAACAACACTTCAGATTCGGAAAGAGAATGCTAATTATTTCATACTCTAGCATATTGGTCCTTGGCCCAAGTCATCTCCGAAAGTCCGGTCACATCCGGTCTATGTCCGGTAACCGGATGTCTAGGTCACAAAAACTGTACAGCAAGAGGGGTAGGTCGTACAGTTTCGCTGATTGAATTTTTAGATTCAAAGGGTCGAAATTAGTCTATATACGAAGTTTTGTCCAATTTGTACCAAAATTGCGTGATTTATGGTCGTATCCGTTGCGAAAAAAACCGCAAAAATCGGTTTTTCCGGTCTGGTGCTCGGAATCGCGGATAAAAAATGTTAGTTTTTGGCACAATGAATATTTGGGAGGCTACTTTCATTTTACCGGTGTCAAAGTAATCCGGTCCATTTCCGGTTCTGGGCTTTGAAATTTGAGATTTCATGAGCTATTATCTCAGTATCCGGTTGGTCCGGAAGTCAAATTATTTCATTAAAATGATATTTCTTCTATCCCTAACAAGCATCAACCTCAAATTACTTCATATATGCTGTAATTTTTGAATGATAGCGTTTTAAAAATGGTTCAAAAATAAGTTATATTGCGTGCAACAAAGCTAAGCGTATGGGATAATATCTCATATCCGGTTTAACAATTACACAAAACAAGCAAAATCAGCACGTTTTTAAAACGCTATCATTCAAAAATTACAGCAAATATGAAGTAATGAATTACAGCAGATATGTTTTTTAGAACTGAATTGGCGCAAATGCAGAATTATTAGAGAATAATTCTAAATTGGCGATTACTAAGTCGAACAGTTGTTGACATTTCAAAAATAGTTAACAAATAATTCAATGAACTATTCTGATATAGCTCTGTCTCTACTTTCTAAATTGCTAAATTCTAAATTCTAAATTCTGAAATTGCTTAATGAACAAACAAACTCAATGCTTTGAGAAAGAGGGAAACTTTGTCAGATTTTCGCCAAAAGTTTCAAGTTTGGACGCTTATTTCTCCTGAACAAAATGACCAAACATTAAACTTTAAAATTTCCCTCAACCGTTTCCCCTAAAATGTGTTCGTAGTGCCGCTTTCTAATTGCTTGAATGAGTTGAGAGAAATCCCTGTTCAAAAGAATCTAGTCGCCATATTCAAAATTTTGTATTTTCCTTGCTGTGCTTCGGCAGAGATGCTACAGAGCAGAGAAACCAACTCGCAAACCAAACCAAACCAAAATCAAATAAGCTTTGAAAATCAATTTTCCTTATTATTTCTAAACTTTAAGGGATGGACGAAGAATATATACTTTGAGTTGTAGTTGTAGGTTTTGGTAAGAGCATTCGAATGACTATAAGCTTGTATGTACCTGTAGTTTATTATTTTCATTATTTTGAGCACTTTTACTTCTAAAACGCAACTAATTATTCTTTGGAAGCAAGCTGGAGTCAACATTATCTCCGAAAAACAATTAAATTTTGTGGGAGCAGAAAAGAAACATTTAACTGCTAGTTTTTTTTTCTATTTTTTTATTCTTTCAAGAACTTTTTCGGCTTCTGGCACAGAATTCGAAAGAGTGAAGGTACAAAAATAGAAAGAGGCGTCGGTATACCAAATCTGTTGTTAGGAACTAAATGTATGTCTGTGTGAAAGAAGGTAGCTAATTCCGCACTAAATTAAATTTTAATATTTTTGTCTTTCAAATATCTTAACTGCATTTAAAATTTCTTGAATCAACCCCGGAAGCGGCTGTAGTTTTCAAATTTAAAACTATTAGCTTTCAGCATTTCATATCATTTTTTGAACCGTTTCCTGCTTTTAAGATTTTTTGATATGGTAGGCGCTGTTGGTATACCGCGCTGTTTATTCATTTTTTCAAATAATATCCATAATTTCAGGTTATATATATCAGAGATAAAACCGGGTCACTATTTACTGACCCGGTCGACCCCTGACCCGGTGACCCGGTATTTTTGAAAATTCAGGTTTAAGCTTGCAAAAAATTAAAAATACTTTATTGGGGTGCGGTGAGTGTTTTTACCATTTTGGACATTTTTGACGACTAAAATATCAAGTTGGGCAAAAGTTTTGCTTTCCTTAAAGTAGTAGCATTGGAAAGTGAATATTGTAAGTAAGCCGGTAGTGATGTGGACCGGATCGGCAAAACCGATCCGATCCGCGATCCGGAAGCTGGATCGGATCGGATCGGATCGGATCGGTAGGTTTGTCGGTTCGGCTTGGATCGGATCGCTTGAGGCAGTCGGATCGGCGATCCGGCTAAATTTCAATCATCATATATATAAATGACAACCTCGCCTTACTCAGAATTATCACCAAACATGATTTTTTTGCGCAAACGTTTCCTTTTCCTATTTTCCTTTTACAACGTTTGCTGCCCCAAGTTTTTAGTTTCTCAGGGAGAATATAAGCTGCATAGATTCGCACATAGTGAACAGTAGCTTCAAGTTACTAATTTGCTTAGTACTTGCGTACATCCCATTATATGCGATGGCATCTATACGTGAAAAAGCAAGATCTGGGACCAATTTAATAAAATCTTGTAAGTTTTCCCTTGAATACTTTGCATTGAAAGTACTTGCACATGAACCGTAAGCTCAAGTTGTTAATGTTTCATGAAGCTTTTCCTCCGACTTACGGAAATTTTGCTGAACAAGTTTGTCAGACTTGAGAACTGTAAACACAAGTTCAAGTACAAGTACTTTACAAGTAATTGAGTTTTGAAAAAGTTGCAAAAAATGTTTAAAATACCTCCCAACCCAAAATATGAAACAGATGTTGAAGATTATGCTGTTTAAGCTATTCAAGCTTCATTTTCAGTCTCCAACTCTCTAACAAAATTCTAATTGAGTTCCATCCAGGAACATCCAGTAATCCAAAAGGTTACAGTTTTAGTTTTGAAGAACTTGATTATTAGCCTTATAGCTTTTAACTGATAAAGTGCTTTTGTATTTTCTTTGTTTACGCAATATTTGCTCAGTACGTAACGTTCATTATCTAGCTCTCTGTTTTTCTGAAATTTTATTTCAGCTTTTATCTTTTATCTTTCTTAATTCCTTATGCATTTGTTTATCGGAATAATAAAATTAAGCTAGATCAGTCAAATTTATGTTCAAGATGTGTTTGACACTGTAAATCCGACTTTAAAATAAATTTCATCTAGCTTTTTGAAGAAGCGAACCCTGATCGCCGGATCGGATCGGATCGACAAATAATTTTACTGGCTCGGATCGGTTAAATTTTTTACTGCCGTTCCGATCCGTTTCACTTCACTATAAGCCGGAAAAAGTCAAAACGATTTGCACGATTTTGCACTTAGTAACGTGAAGTAAACTACATAGCTTTTTGAATCAAACAAATTGGATGGAACAAAATACTTTGCCAAAGTCTAATCATAGGGTTTAACATTAGCAGTTTTCTGTATTATCATTATATATTTTAGTAAAATATTTCATTTAGTTGTATGTTTGAAGTTTCACTCAGCGGAAATTCTTTGGAAATATTTTTTCGTATGGCTTGGATTCAGAGAATATGAAATAAAATCAATCACAATTGGTTCCTGAAGATACGTAGTAAGCCATAACAATTGCAAAAAATGCAAAGTAAAACTCAGAATCTGTAAACCTTGTTTTGCTGAGATTTTCCTTCTTACCGAGATTTGAAACCCACAGTCTGACCCTCTCCCTCCAAAAATAATGGCAGCAGCAATAAATCACGTAGAGTAGATGGAGCATGGAGAATTTTAGATTTTAAGATAAAGATTTCAGACTCTCAGGGCCCATGTAATAGTTTTCATTTTCTAGTTAAGATTCAACGCAATGATTGTAGTTTCAAACCTAGATCTAAGCTCGACAGGACATTACAAATATTATGAGGACACTACTACAGCGACAAGCATTTAAAAAACTACACGATTAAGTTAAGAATATTCCTATTGCTAGTTTTAGAGTAATTATTGAAGTTTTCAGTTGGCAAAAACTGGTAAAACTTTGAAAACTATCCGATAACAGCAAAAAATTCCTCCAATCAAAAATACCGGGTCAGAGCTCCTGACCCGGTGACTCGGCTTCATCTCTGATATATACCATACAAGGCATCGTAACATTTTCATGCAGAATGTACGTAAATACTACATTTTTAAAATTTGCACAAACTTTTCTCGAAACTGGGAGCGTTTTACCCAAAACAAGCGAAAAACTTCCCTCCGCAATAGTGCGAATTTTCACCGTGCCAAAAATCTCCGGAATCTGTCGAGTAGTTTTTGAGAAATCGATGGTCAAAACAAAATAACCGCAGTTTTGCAAAAATGGTTTTTCGGCCAAATCTCTAGCTGAAAGCAATAAAGTCCGAGTAATAGGGATTCATAAAATGTGCATCTGGATTAAATAATATAAAATAGATAAAATGTATCAATTGAGTATAAATGGGCCAAAATTGTTCCTAAGATTTGGCAGTAATTTTGAAAAAACTGATTTCTTCGAAAATGGTCATTTGTTGACCCTAAAAATGGTTTTTTTTGCATATATATACTTAATTAACTACTAGTGATAGCTCAAACGTTGTAGAAGCAAAAATGTACATTTTCGTGCCCTCTTCAGACATAACAACCAATCCGGTGTCTCGTCTACCTACTGGAAGTCTAAGGCCAAAAGCCAAAACTTTATCTTTCGGCCTAAAAATCCGGGACTGGTCCCAAAATGTTAACGAGCACGGAAATAGGTTATTTCGCAAGTTTGGCCACCTACTTAAAGGATTAAAGCCGTATGATTCAAAAATACCCGAAGGGAAACCGCACCTTAAGGTGATGGTAGGTATCAGAGATGAGCACGGGCCTGATTTTTTCGGCCCGGCCCGGCTCGGCCCGCTCCAAAATCTTGCTCGACCCCGCCCGGCCCGGCCCGCTGGCAAAATTTTTCGGCCCGGCCCGGCCAGGCCCGCTCCAAGATTCGGCCCGGCCCGGCCCGCCAAAAGAAAATTTCCAAAATTTTACTAACAATATTATTTCAAAGGCTCCAATGCAATATGGAAACGCTAAATTATGCTAGTACAAAATGTTAAATTTTGCTGTAAAATAGCCAGAATGAGTAGATATTTAGCTAATTTTAGCGATTTTAGAACATTTTCTATAGTCGATCCGGCCCGTTTCGGCCCGCGCCGGCCCGCAGTTATAAAATTTTGTCGGCCCGGCCCGGCCCGCGGCCGACGGGCCGAAATGCTCATCTCTAACAGGTATCCTTTTGAGCAGTGCTTCTATGGTGATTTTTAAAATGCTATGACTTTCGCAGTTTTGGGGGTTGGAAAGAGCTTTATACATCGTTTTAAAGCTTCAGGACGTTCACATGAGTTAACGAAACCAGCAAAATTAGCAAAAAAATTTGGAAAAATTTTCTGACATGCTGACATCTGACCGGCTGCATATAGACCAAAAATTTTTGAACACCGATTTCTCAAAACTGTAGAATCTGCCAAAAGTTTTTTGTGCCATGATGTGAAGGACATGTAAGTCGAGGGACATTTTTTCGGATTTGGCTCAACAGGTTTTAATGCTCCAGAAGATCCGCCAAATGTGCGATAACATGAAATTTCGCCAATTTTCTTTGCGTTTCCATGCAGGAGATGTTTTAGCTCAAACCAAGAAAATCCTCTGCAATAGTGCGAATTTTCAGCCTATTAAATATCATTCGAATCCATTAGGTAATTTTTAAGAAAGTGATTTTCAGGACAAAAATCATCGTAGTTTTGCCAAAATGGTTTTTCTACAACATCTCTAGCTTAAAACAACGATCTCCAACTAATAAGCATCGATAAAATGTACAATTAGACTATTTATCGATTGAGTATCAATAAACCAAAATTATCCGTACGGTTTGGCAGTAATTTTGAAAAAACTGATTTCCTTAAAAATGGCCATTTTTTGACCCAAAATCCTTTTTGCTTATACTGACTGGAGATAGCTCAAAGGTTGTAAAAACAAAGTTATTCCTTTCGGTGCCATCTTTTCTGCCATAGCAATCAATCCGGTATCTCGACTTCGTACTGAAAATATAATGGCAAAAACCAAAGCTTTCTTATCTTTTCGCCTAAAAATACAGGACTGGTCACAGAATGTTAAAGAGCACGAAAATAGGTTATTTCGTAAGTTTTAGCTAATTACATAAAGGAAAGGAAAGGAAAAGAAAGGAAAACAGCACCTGGCCTATATACCTTCATATCGTGGCACAAAAAACCTTTGCCAGATTCTACAGTTTTGAGAAATCGATGTTCAAAACGTTGTGGTCTATGTTCAGCTGTTATGTCATAAAATTATTGCTAATTTTCTGCTAGTTTTTCTGGTGTCGTGAACTCATGTGAATATCCTAATAATATGCTTTGAAATGATGTATAAAGCTCTTTCCAACTCCCAGAATTGCGAAAGTATAGTGTTTTAACCCTTTTATGCCCGCGGCTGCCATTTGGCACAATTGGTGATTTTGGTATCTTTTTCAAATAGGAGACACCGGTTGCACAATGGCGCTCTGATTACATGCTGCATTTTTTCTTTACACTCTCACTACAATTTGGAGTAATAGGTTCAATAGTTGCTAACGAAATAAAGTCCCGGCGGCCTTTGGCGGAATGAATAATTCTGCAAATTGTGCGCTATGTTTTTGTGTTTATTTTAAACGAATCCAGCATCGGTTGTAATTATAGTTGGCGGCAATGCCGTGCTGCTGAGTGATAATGGAAGCTGTGCAGATTAAATTAATCTATAGTTGATCCCGTCTCAAAATCAAGTATTGCGCCTAGAAATAAATTTGTCGGATTTTTGCAATGAGAGTTTAGCAAAAATTCGTATTTTATCGGACTTTAACGGTTTCTAACTTTTTGGGTGCATCGGCGACCCAAAAACGCTGGATTCGAAAATGTAGATGCTCTCAGTAAAAACGGCAGCCAAAAATGTAAAATTGGTCGTTTTGAGCCGCTTTCTTCGGGAAGTCTTGGGCAGAAGAGGGTTAAAAAATCACCATAAAAACACGGCAAAAAAAGGATACCACCACCTTAAGGTGATAATTCCTTTTGGGCATGTATTCTTGATTGACGGTCATGACGGAACTTGACGAAGCTTTCCAAAATAAGTTCCTGTAGCATTAACAGCCTCCCCGCAATTCCGCTTCGAAAATTCGACGTCTATGTTCAGGGCGGTTTTTGCCTATTTCTGACACGTAGACAGTAGCTGTACGGCTATGACTAATACAATTCATTCGAAAGATGTTGTGCTCTACATTTTTGTTTTTGAAGTAACTTTCTAGCTTTTTGCGGTCTTGAGATGTTACCAATTTTCTTATTTTGGCGCCCAAAACTTGTCATTTTTGCAGGAATCATTGCTTTTAGAGCTACGCAAGTCGTATAATTAAAGTAAAGTCGTCAGTTTGAAGGACCCATAGAGGCCAATTATCTAAGGCATGGTTATCTCCCAACTACTATCCCAATCCCATAGGCTGCTATCGTCAAGAATGTAGTTTTTGAAGTAACACGACCCAGTTTTTCCAGCGATAGTGGAGCATTTAGTATGCATGCCAAGGTTGCCACTTAGCAGGTATTTTACACAAAAATACCCCGGGAGCCTTTTTGGTTCTTATCTCGATTACCCACCCACCACTCAAAATCCATAAAACTTGACCATTTCTGAGGTGGAACTTGTCACTGTGCAGTTTTGCCCCCGGTATAAAATTTCCCCCCGGAAAAACTCCACCGGTGTGGATTTCCCCCCGCAATTATTACACATTACGTGAATTTTCCGGGGGGAAATATTACACCAAAGCAAGAAATAGTGCAGATTTCAGCTTATAAATTGAGTTTGGCCCATAATCGAAACAACTAATTATACTTTGAAGATGGAATATGATTAGCGCAATCCGCCAAAATAATTATTCGTTATAATAGTTTGTCTGAGGTACAAAATTAAATTGTGAAATATATAATAATCTATAAAATTTCTTGAAAAATTAGAAATTTTGCAAGATTATAATTAAAGTGATTGTTTTCTTCAACTGCTTTTTCTCGCATTTTTGTATTCAGAAAAATTTGTAATAAATGTCAACTTTAATGTTTCTAGGTTTCTAATTTTCTGATATCTTATGTTTTATTTCCACGGGCCTTTTCACTAAAGGGTAGAGTAGAGTAGAGTTTAAATTCCATGTTCTAAATTCTAACTAGTTTTAATTCCACTCAAGCTTGAGTTTCCCTCTTTTAACTCTTTCTCGAAAGGGATCGACCTAATTTTAAATCTACTCTACCCTTTTTTGAAAAGGCCCCAGCCCTAAGTAGAAAATAAAAAACTGAAAACATACATGATTGAAATTTTGACAACTTTAGTCTCAGAGTTCAACTCAACCACAGGTTAATAGTGAAATCATTCCTTAGGGAACATTTGCAAGGAAAGCTTAGAACATTCAAGTAAACGTGAAAAATTTAGATTACTTTCAATTAAATAAAATTCCATTTTCAAACTGAAAATTTTATCTCCAAGTAATTCAACAGAATTTCTAAAATAAACGTAAAAATAAATTTTAATTAAACTGATTTTATGCTTTGCCCTATTTTAAAGATTTGAGCTCTGACTCGGACATAAAATCTCCAATGTTTTAAATTATTTGTTTTTACTTAGGAATGGAAACACAATATATTAGAACCCTAAAAACGATTAGAAGTTATCATTTATTTAAGAATTTTTCCCTTATTAAGATTTATCAAATACAAGTAATGAATGAATTTTGGCGGATTGCGCTAATCATATTTCATCTTCAAAGCATAATTAGTTGCTTCGATTATGAGCCAAACTCAACTTAGAAACTGAAATAAGCATTATTTCTTGCATTGGCGCAAAATTTCCCCCCGGAAAACTCACACCGGTGTAATTTTTCCGGAGGAAAAATTCACACCGGTGTAGTTTTTCCGGGGGAGAAATTTTAAAGGGGGAAAAATCATACCGTGACACAAATAAGGGAAACCGAAAAATGTTTTGTCTTCGATTTTGCTGAAAAGATGTGTATTGGAATTTTCGGGATCGTAGAACACGAATCTGAAGTCCGTTTTTCGATTCAGCTTGTCGTTAGCTCAGTATGAACTTACATCTTAAGCTTAGATCTTTAGCTTATACTGAGTTAACGAAAAGATGAATCGAAAAACGGCTTTCAGATTCGTGTTCTACCGCCCAGATAATCCTGTATACGTCTTTTCAGCAAAATCGAAGACAAAAATTTTTTCGGTTGCTCTGGTCCCCCCCTTAGAAATTAAAAAATCGAATTTCGCGAAATCGAAAAATTTCGTGATAGTTGAACTCTGCGTAAAAACATACCCATACCAATTTTTAGCTCATTTGGGAAAGTTTTCATGAGGAGCAATTTCACAATAACTAAAAAGGGTCCCCAGGTATATATTTGATAGAGGCATCGAATGATATAAGCGATGCATGTCGAAAAAAAATTGCTTCGATCTGCAAAAAAACCTAAAAATTGCACTTTTTCAAAAATTTGCAGTCTTTTTGAAGTCCATAATTAATTTCTCTGTATTCATTCTAAAGAGAAAATGTTAAGGTCCATTTTGATGTAAAGATGGCTTCTGCCAAGTAATGAATGAGTAATCATGGTTCGAAGTTGATGTCTCCAAAAGGAATCACCACCTTAAGATGCATTTTTGGCCGATTTTTTCGACATCTCCGATTTCGCTCATTTTCACATTAATCTTTGATTGGGATACTTTAACGAGTTTTAAGATTAAACTTGTATCTCTTAAGCCCTGTTCACACTGCTATAGGTTTAAGGTTTAAGGTTTAGGATTTAAGGTTTAAGTAGTTGGGCGGGAAGGTTTAGCGAATTTGTGAATATTACGTGGCTTTTATATCAGCCAGTGTGCACTCAAATCTCCACGGATTTAAAAATGTTTTAGTTGTGTGTATAAGTAAGAGATTCTAGTATACATATAATGAAAACTATTAACTTAACCTTTCATATGATACAGTAGAAGCTTAAACCTAAACACGGAGTTAAACTATTTTTAACTCGGCTTGCTTAAACCTTAAACCATAAACCGTAAACCTTAAACCTTGTACAGTGTGAACCGGGCTTTACGTTTGTTGAGTAATTTCACCTCAAAGTGGAGATTCGCATGTGTTAAACATAGGAAACAGAAAAAGTGGTGATTTTGCGCTAAAAAATCTCTCTGTGAACCGTCATGGATTCGTATTTAGGTTCGTCATAAGTTCGTACTTAGGTTGTAGCTATGATCATGAACCGTGGTACTCTGGAAGTAGATAGTAGCCCCTGAAAATTTATTTGAAGCAAACAGGGGAAATCGTCAAATTCCACCGTTTCTCGCAAAAAGTGGGGTCTTCGGAAAGGATTGTAAACTGCTCTAATTCAAAGGCCGAAATGAAAATTGTAACTCCCGGGTTTGTAGTATATATATATATATATATATATATATATATATATATATATATATATATATATATATATATATATATTTTCTCAGTCAGTTTATGGTACGTTCGGACTTGGTCAATTATATACATGTCGCGATGGGTCAAAAAATTAATTTCGCTTATAGTTCGCTCATTTATAGGACCTATGCATTGTACTTACATGGCAAAATATGAACGAATTTGGTTCAGCCATTTTCGAGATATCAGCATTTGAAGTTGAGCTGTTTCTGATACGCACACGACTTGGTTAGGATATTGGTTTCGGGCTGTTTATTGATGTGCTAAAGGGCATCATCCAATGAATTCCATATCATAAATAAGGCCTACTATTGAGGTTTCTTTTGTGCTAACCAATGTGTAATTTCACTTTCACCATATTATGAAAAATGACAAAATAGGAGCACAGGAGGCTATATTATATACATGCATTTGCATGCTTTAACGCTAAAAAAACATTTTCTAAAAATAAAACAGTCGGGATTTTTTCAGTACTCTTTTCTGCTCCTATTTGTAATGAAGTGAGCGAGATCAAAACTCTGATCTGTTCCAAACTCTAAACACTGTAAGCTCTTCCTTCTTTACACGGAAGGTCAGCACGTCTGTTCGCAATGAAGCAGACTTAAGCACCAGATATCTGAAAAATGGTGTTCCAGAATCAGAGATTCTCTGCGGCCAACCTTGGTAGGGGTCTTTGTCGGTGAGTTCGTTTAAGGCTCCTGAGTTGATCTTCCGTCGGACAGCAAGAGGGGTCAGCACTTGCTTCCTTGATGATGATTTCCAATTGTACAGCAAGCGGGGTCAGCACTTGCTTTCCTGATGAGCACTGGATTTGGTTGAGTTCTTCCTCACTGGTTCTTCGGTTCTTTCTTGTTTATACGGTAAACGCACCGTGTGTGAAGGCTAACGCGCCTGTGGTCGCTTGTAATAAGCTAGACGGTAAACGCACCGTAGTTTAAGGCAAACGCGCCTTTGTGGCTTGTACTAAGACTCGGTGACTAACAAACTGATTATTTAATGAAAACACTACAATTACGATTCTTACAATTATGTGCGTTCAATTAACAATTACTACAATACCAACGAGTAGGTTACAATATAATCAGATACAGTACAAGTTTACTGTACCAGAGTTGCCAGTTACTTTCCCCTTCCTAGGTTACTATTAATATTATTCCTGTCCGGAATAATATTACAAACTTTGGTTAAGTTATTGGGACAAGGTCGATACTCTTAACGCCTTTTACACCCTTTCACTCTATTAACTCTTACTAACTCAATTTCTCTATATGCTGTGTGTTGCCCTATATGCTCGTGCTTTGTTACTCTTTATACGTCCCCTTACAATAGGACTATCAAACTAATATCACAATAAACTAAATTACTAATTATTAACCTAGGGACGGTCTTTGGGTGAGCCCCTGAAAGTCGGACACTGCTTTCGCTCCGACACTCAGTTCAGGGATGCTATGTGGGATAGAATTTGAGGAACGCGAAACAGATGGGGATTTGGATGTCCTTCCTTACTTATCTCTAATTAACAGGAAATTACTACAATTATACAATACAGTGACTGATCTTCTGGTCTTCGCTCAGGACTGGGACTTCTGGTGATTAGTTTCGGGACAGGGGAAAAACGGTTTACAGGGTAACAAAAATGATGCTCAAAAGATTAAGACCCATTTTTGAATGGTTTAGCTTTGACAGTTAAAGGGCGGGATTTGGCAAAAGTTCAGGTTCACCCAATGATCAGGTTTGAAGTGCTCGCTACGCCGTCTCCGCTCTCAATCCAACAATCTTGCTACTGCCGGTCAATGTACCTTTCCGAGGTTCCAAAATGTGACCAAATCTATAGACTTCCACTGGTTATCTGACTAGGACTGACTCCGTCCTCTACTGATTCCACAAGTTACTGCTTCCGAATAGGCTACTGACACAAGTATCGCTTAAGCGTCCAGATCCGGCAAGACAGCGTTAGCTTATCGTCCGCACCTGAATCAAATGGGTTAAAACCCATTAATACAAGGTCACGGTGCGGGAATCGAACCCAGCAACCATTACTCGTTCTTTCGCTTTCCTGGCCCAAAATGTGCGTTTTGGGCCCTATTTGGACTTGTGAATTGACGAAATAACACAAAACCACTGGCTATTGCCTTTTTTGACAAAGCCAACTGTTAGTAGTAATTTCTTGTTGCAAAACAGGCCTTCCTTGGCCATTTTCAGATTATAACCTGGTGATTTTGATTGAACTTGAAGTAATTCTTTGCGTAGACAAAACAATTCGTAATGTTCTCACGTCTGGACCCAAACCGGGTCTTAATGACTTGAAATCAGACGAAACAACCCTCCAAAAACGGTTAAACCTCGCTATTCGTACATTACTTGAAAATCTTGCTGGTTTCCCGTGGCCCGCTGCTAATCTTGAACGTATACAAAACTTGATGTTTTAACGTAAACTTCTAATGTTGGAAGATGGCCAGATATTTGTTGTTTACTACAGTTAACCTAGCTACTGCCTATCTACCTAAGTACGTTAAATTAGTAAACCAACATAATGCTAACTTAATACTTATACTTATTAATACAAATTAATACTGTTGTTCATCTGATTAAACGTTCTATGGTTAATCAGCTTTCCTACCCATATTGGCAAAATTAAAATAATGGGCTGCATTGTGGGTGAGTTTTTTGCACATAGTTAGTTTTAATTCTTTGTTTACTGGAAATGCAAAAACTCACTCACTCACTATCTCAGCAGCCATTTTACGCAGTCCCTACTTACCGACCTACCGACCTATCCGAACTAAATAGCTAACTACTTTCCACATAACTACCTAAGAAGCTCGGGGAACCGTACCGAACCGCTATTCGATCCGGCGCTGGCAACCCTGGCAGCCAGCCGAGTGATAGACGCGCAATCTACCACCCTTTCACTTGAGCTTGTTTAAATTTGAGCAAAACTGGTATATAAATTAACAAAATTTCGATGAACACGAATTTAAGTAAAAATTGTATAGTTTTGTAGAGCTCGAAAAGCTGAATATTTTTTGTGCTTACAGCACCAAAAAATGTAAAGTTATTAGTGAGAAAAACATTATTAAAGTATGGTTCTGCATATGCATAATTAACACATGTAATGTATTAATTGAACTGCACACATGCTAATTTGCTACACTGCTTCCTTTTTATAGGCTAGATTTGAACTTGTTCGAATTGTAACCCGTTAGCTCAATGGAAGAGCACTGGACCAATTACTCCAGAGATCCTGAGTTCGAACCTCAGTACGGGTCTACTTCTTTTCTTTTAGTTTAGTCCGTCTTTTGGCCTTTGGCATGGGAAATTAGGTGATTACGGTAACGACCGTGAGCCCTTGATAAGTTTTAGGCCAAGACTATTACTATCCCTATTCTAGCTAGACTTAACTATTTCCCAATTATTAAGAACGTCAGCTAATTATTATAACAAGACTGCACTATTTTCCTACCTAGAACTGATTTAAACTGTCAGTCTGCTAATCGGGCATTTATTAGACTTAACCTAGAGCTAACTAACTATCAGTCCGCTAATCGGACAGTTGTTGTGGGATTCTTACTAGTGACAGATTTCTACCTATTTCATTCATTATTTACTTGTCTAAACCGGCTAGTGCTGGATTTCATGGATGCAGCTCATCCGTCCCCTTAACGCAGGGCGACCTACACGGATGACCGGAAATCCGGCAGACCTGCAGACCTAATGGGGGTCCCCGTGACCCTAGGCTGCAGAATCTACCCTAACCGTCAGCAGAACAGTATTAGACGAAATTTCACGTTGCATTTACTCCGAAACTGGCAATCTTACATCAGACACGCGTCTAAGCTTTAACTGAAATAAATCCCTGATTATTTGTAATTAAGGGCCAAATTGCTACTCAATTTGGCCCAGTTCCTGCCTAATATCTGAGCAATTACACATTCATTCTGGCATTTCCAAGACCCTTATCGAACAAAGGGAGTTTACATGGTCTGCCCTCAATCACACACACAGTCACACAATTTTGGTTCAGAAATCACGCTTAAAAAGGGCTAAACTTGGAACCTCATCATCCATAAGGAATTTACCCAAGAAGCCAAGTACGTAAATTTGGGATTCACATTCACACAATAATAATCGCAATCACGCCAATAACAACACAAACGGCTACATATTAATATACAGATTCTAACATCTTCCTACCTAAACCTACTTAAATCTACCTAAATCTACCTATTCTTTGTATGCACGTTTTGTTATGATTTTTTAATTAACGGGTCTCCGTCTGGAGCCCAAAGTTTGTAAGTTTGTGATTTTTAGCCGAGACTGGAACTTTGAAAGTTTGAAAGTTTGTTAGAAAGCGAAACGAGTAATAATTGCTCGGCAATTATTACTAAACAACACAATCAATTCCGCTAAGGACAGCTTGATTAAGTTAATATAGGGGAAGCCGGCCATTCCCCTCAAAAAGACTGAATAATTATTAGTTAAAAACCGTTTCTGAGTTTTGATTCCTATTAGTTTTAGGTAGCCGACCTACACAAACAACATGACACAATTACAGACAGTGGTTTTAACTTCATTAGTGCCTAACCGTACGAACATGGCCGGCAATTCCTAATTGCCGGCTGTGGGGAGAATTATTCCCTAGACTTAACTCAATTCAGAACACGAGGTCGTAACCAAGGGACCTCCTACCTCAACTCAAGGGTGGGTCCCCACTCAAAATCCCTTCATTACAAAATAACCCCAAAAAATGTGAAAAAGGAAAAAGACTGGCCACGAGGGCTCACTGATAAAAAAGGTACAAAACTGGCCACGAGGGCTCGCTGAGTGAAGAAACGTTAGAAAAAACTGGCCACGAGGGCTCGCTGATTAAAGGTTGCAAGGACTGGCCACGAGGGCCCACCGGATAAAAGCAAAAGTAAAAAGATTGGCCACGAGGGCTCGCTAATTTTGAATTGCTAGTGAGCCAAAAAAGGCTATAATTTGATTAGAAATTAAAGGCCCGAAGGCCGGAAAACAAAGGTAAAAATAGGCCAAAAAAGGCCTTCTAAAAACCTTAAAAAGTGTGCGTTTTCTGTGAGTCTGGCCGAGCATAATGCGCTCATATGGCCCTAGATGTTGCGTGTCTTTGCTTCGTGTTGGCTCACTTCATCTCCTCTGACCAGTGTGGGCCAGAGGAGGTCCTAACTCGTGTTCCTAAGGGGGGGTGGAAAGTGCGTTGGGGGTTCTCCGGCCAAAACGCTGGCACACCAGGAGACGCACTAGAAGGGGGGATACACGGCCGCTCTCGGCCGGAGCTGAAGCAAAGACTGACTGGAAATTTTGAATTTCCAGTCAGTCTACCTCACGCCTGTTGGCGGTTTCTTTGAGGTAGTTGGGATTTCCAGACTCTTCTGGAAATCCCCTTTGTGGGTGAGACCCGACGTGGGCTGTTTGCACGCCTGGCCCACCGGAATAGAGATTTATGGGGGTCTGGCTTTATGACCCCTTTGTGTGCAAAATTTCCAGAGCTGAATCTCCAGAAACTTTCCAGACTCTTTGGTTAACACATAAAGGCAACCTAAGGGGAAAGTTTCTGATAAAAATAAAAGTTCTCATAAAACGAAAAATAAAAAAGGACAGAATAATGGCCTCTCAGGGCCCAATATGGAAAAGTAAAGCTTAAGTGTTATTATTACTGTAAACTTTTTGTAATATTTATGTTTTGCATTTTTAGGCGCTCCCTTATTCACTGGCTTCTCTTCCTTTTAGACACGATTTCTCGGCCAGGAACAAGGGAAGCCGCCTTGTTAATCCCAGCAACAAATGCTCTCCCTCACTAGAGCTGGAAGTCCCTACTGTAAGGGACAGGAGGGCAATTGTTGCGCAAAAGTTGTGCATACAAAGAGCAACTTAATTTTCTAGCTAATAAAAACTACATGACAATAATCTACGTGCGTAATTACCTAAGACCACTTAGTTTCTTTATATTTAAATAATTTGGGAGAGGGTTACGCCCCCTCCGAACCTATTGTTACCAATGAATACACACTAAGTTTCTTCTCTGCGAGGCAAATCTTCGCTGGGAGAGGGCCAACAAAAGCCCAAGAATGGATAGGGATGAATGAAAACATGAATGGGCGTAACAACAAGTGCTTGTTACGCCCACTTAAAGAGTTTACGTAAGGTTAAAATTAAAGAATTAGATTTTAAAATTACAAAGTTATTTTAACCCGTAACTTTCGCAATATTAGGAGTTAAAGGACCGGGTTTGGATTTTTGGAACCAGGAAGAAATTGCCTTTCAGATGAGCCTAAGTTATGTTTTCACTCAAAATTGTCAAAATTCATTAATTATTGCCTAATTAACACTAATTAGGCCTAACTGGCACATATTAATGCTCCCAATCCTATTTCACATACCTAGCTACCAATAAGTAAGTTTAAATGACCCATCTTCCAACGTATGGCTGTATATGTTATTTTTAACTGCAGTTTCCGTAATAATTCACTACTTTTTGAGTGATACCTTTGATACACTTTCCTCTTCACTAGTTAAAGTTTACTTTATATGAAATTTTGAACCATTTTCAACAACAGGAGGCCTGTTAAAGGCCTGGGGGAAGAGTAACGACTCCTCCGTTAGTTGATCAAAGGCTATAGTTGGGGCCTATTACTGACCCTGGAGTGGTAACGACCTCTCCGTTAATAGTTAGCCCTGATCAAACCTTATTAGCTCATATTACGCCGGGTTCCTATCCTATTCTGGCACTACCGATGCAGATTATAACGCTATTTTTCAACCTTATTTCTTTCACCTAGATTCTATTGAGTTCTTGTTCTCTTCTTGCGCTGTTCATTCGTGTTCTAACACCAATATAAACCTAGTTTCTTAACCACGCTAGAACCTATGTCCCATTTAGTAAGATTTGAGTGATTTGAACCGGCTGGCAACTAGTGGGAAAAATACCCTAAACGGGCATGCAATGGCTAGAATAGGGAAAGAAGGAAGGGCGGAAAAATGCCAATATATACGTATATATATATATACTTGACAGTCGGCGCTGAAAATGGTAAGAAACTAGATTCAGCGCCGAATAGGGAAAGCAGTCGGCGATGAAAATGATAGAAACTAGATTCAGCGCCGAATAGGGAATGCAGTCGGCGATGAAAAGGATAGAAACTAGACTCAGCGCCGAAAAGGGAAATCAGTCGGCGCTGAGAATGATAGAAACTAGACTCAGCGCCGAAAAGGGAAATCAGTTGGCGCTGATAGAAACTAGATTCAGCGCCGAATAGGAAAAGCAGTCGGCGCTGAAAATGATAGAAACTAGATTCAGCGCCGAATAGGGAATGCAGTCCGGTAGCGTGGAACAGGCAATTCCTCCGTCCATCCTATTCGCGTGAATTGCGATATGGTTCAACGGTTCATTTCACAAACAATGTTACCGTCGATAAGGTAATCTCATTAACTGTGACTGGGTTTTATACCTACTCGCGTGAATTATTGCAAGATGTTGAATGGATAATGAACTAACGCAATTAACATTAGGTGTCATTATGTGAATGAAATGTGCTGTCGCTAGCTAGCATTGTTCTTTAACATAAAGTTAAAGCCGGAGCTGCTGTCTTCTGCATAAAGTACGTACATAAACTGCATTGCGTATTAGTAGTAATACTAGTCCCAACTGAAAATACTCTGCTACGCATTCGTAGTTGTAATAATCTCGCACTTAATAACAGTCTAAAACAAATGAAAAGTGTCATTGATCGTTAAAAATGTTGTGTTGGAAAAACAGTCGCGAGGCTCAAGAAGTAAGTCTAAAAGTAGACAACCCAGGGTCAGTCTCTATGTTACTGTTTAAGCTAAAATTGTATATACGAGAAAGCAGCCTCTCATATCAACATCTTGCAATAATTCACGCGAGTAGGTATAAAACCCAGTCACAGTTAATGAGATTACCTTATCGACGGTAACATTGTATGTGAAATGAACCGTTGAGCTGGACATATCGCAATTCACGCGAATAGGATGGACGGAGGAATTGCCTGTTCCACGGTACCGGACTGCATTCCCTATTCGGCGCTGAATCTAGTTTCTATCATTTTCAGCGCCGACTGCTTTTCCTATTCGGCGCTGAATCTAGTTTCTATCATTTTCAGCGCCGACTGATTTCCCTTTTCGGCGCTGAGTCTAGTTTCTATCCTTTTCATCGCCGACTGCATTCCCTATTCGGCGCTGAATCTAGTTTCTATCATTTTCATCGCCGACTGCTTTCCCTATTCGGCGCTGAATCTAGTTTATTACCATTTTCAGCGCCGACTGTCAAGTATATATATATATATATATACGTATATATTGGCATTTTTCCGACCGTCCTTCTTTCCCTATTCTAGCCATTGCATGCCCGTTTAGGGTATTTTTCCCCCTAGTTTCCTGCATTTTTCCGCTTTAGCGTTTTTAATTTGGCTTAATATATAAAATGAATAAACTGCCATAGAAACGAATTGAAAAACCAGAAAGGACGTACATACATATATACGTACGTATATATATATCTATTGTAAGCACGTTTAGGGCATTTTTATCATTGTACGGAGCACTATCTCCTTATATTGATGTGTGTGTGTGTGTGTGTGTGTGTGTGTGTGTGTGTAAAGGTTTATCTGAAAAGAGAACATCCGGCTTATTTTTATTGGAAGGGGGGGGGGGTGGGCCCCCCCCACTCGGCACCCTCCCCCCTCCCATTCGAGGTTCCCCCCCCCCATAAATTTTGACCCCCCCCATAACCCAAAAAATTACCAGATTTCACCATTTTTACCCTAAATTTTCAAAAATGGTTCCCTGCCGGAATTTTAACGAAATTTCCGCTATTTTAGCATAAAAAACACCTAAAATTGGTCATTTTTTAGCGATTTTTTGCAATTTTTACACAAAAACGTAAAATTTGCAAAAATTTTTTCCAAAAAATATGCCCCCCCACTTTTGGTGAGCCCCATCCATGGGGGGGCAACTTTGAGCCCCCCATGTCGCCCCCCCCATAAATTTTGGCCTAAAAATAAGCCAGAACATCGGGGTCATCGCGGTGCGTAGGGTACGGAAAATTTCTAAAAACGCAATTGTGCCAGCATCAGAAAACGTTTACAGAGGGGCAATCGGAAAAGAGGATGACGGGGGACCGAACTCCCACCGGGGGGTGAGGGGGGGTCCTCGCAGTGCGTGGAATTCGAAAAATGTGAAAAAACGCAATTGTTTAAGCACCAGAAAACGTATACAGAGGGTTTATCGGAAAAGAGGATGAGGGGGGCCGAACTCCCACCGGGGGGGGGGGTGGGGGTCTGTCGCAGTGAGTGGGGAACGGGCAATTAGAAAAAACGCTATCGTTTCCGCATCAGAAAATGTTGCGTTTAGTAAAGGTTTTTTGGAAAACAGGGGGCCGAACTCCCACCGGGGGGGTGTCGCGCTGCGTGGGGTTCGGAAAATTTGAAAAAACGCAATTGTTTAAGCATCAGAAAACGTTTACAGAGGGTTTATCGGAAAACAGGATGAGGGGGGCCGAACTCCCACCGGGGGGGGGGGTCGTCGCGCTGCGTGGGGTAGGGGAAATTTAGAAAAACGCAATTGTGTCAGCATCAGAAAACGTTTACAGAGGGGCTAACGGAAAAGGGGATGACGGGGGGGGGCGAACTCACACTGGGGGGGGGGGCGTCGCGGTGCGTGGGGTTCGGAAAATTTGAAAAAACGCAATTGTTTAAGCATCCAAAAACGTTTACAGAGGGTTTATCGGAAAACAGGATGAGGGGGCCGACTCCCACCGGGGGGGGGGGTTCGTCGCGGTGCGTGGGGAACGGGCAAGTTAGAAAAAACGCTATCGTTTCCGCATCAGAAAATGTTGCGTTTAGAAAAGGTATTTTTGGAAAACAGGAAGACGGGGGGCCGAACTCCCACCGGGGGGGGGGCGTCGCGCTGCGTGGGGTTCGGAAAATTTGAAAAACCGCAATTGCTTCTGCATCAGAAAACGTTTACAGAGGGTCTATCGGCAAAGAGGATGACGGGGGCCGAACTCCCACCGGGGGGGTCCTAGCGCACTGCGTGGGGTACGGAAAAATTTGACACCACCCCAATGGTTACAGCATCCGAAAACGTCCCGTCTAGTATAGGTGTCACGGAAAACAGGAAGCCGGGGGGCCGAACTCCCACCGGGGGGGGGTCGTCGCGGTGCGTGGGTTCGGAAAATTTGAAAAAACGCAATTGTTTAAGCATCAGATAACGTTTAGAGGGTTTACCGGAAAACAGGAAAAGGGGGGCCGAAGTCCCACCGGGGGGGGGGGGGGTTGCCGCGGTGCGTGGGGTACGGAAAATTTGTAAAACCGCAATTGCTTCTGCATCAGAAAACGTTTACAGAGGGGCTATCGGAAAACAGGATAACAGGGGGCCGAACCCCCACCGGTGGGGGTCGTCGCACTGCGTGGGGAACGGACAATTAGAAAAAACGCAACTGTTTCTGCATCAAAAAACGTGTAGTAAAGGTTTTCCGGAAAACAGGAAGACGGGGGTCGAACTGCCAGGGGGGGGGGTCGTCGCGGTGGGTGGGGTTCCGAAAATTTTAAAAAACGCAATTGTTTCTGCAGCAGAAAACGTTTAGTTAAGGTTTTCCGGAAAACAGGAAGAGGGGGGCGAAGTCCCACCGGGGGGGGGGGGGCGCCGTCGCGGTGCGTGGGGTACGGAAAATTTGAAACCAACGCAATTGTTACAGCATCAGAAAAGGTTACGTTTAGTATAGGTGTTCCGGAAAACAGGATGACGGGGAGACGAACTGCCGGGGGGGGGGGGGGGGTCGCCGCGGTGCGGGGGATATGGAAAATTTTAAAAAAAACGCAATTCCTGAAGCATCAGAAAACGTTAACAGAGGGTAGCGGGGGGGTCGTCGCGGTGCGTGGGGTACGGAAAATTTGTAAAATCGCAATTGCTTCTGCATCAGAAACGCAACAAGAAACGTTTAGTAAAGGTTTTCCGGAAAACAGGAAGACGGGGGCCGAACTCCCACCGGGGGGGGTCGTCGCGGTGCGTGGGGTTCGGAAAGTTTGAAAAAACGCAATTGCTTCTGCATCAGAAAACGTTTACAGAGGGGCTATCGGAAAAGAGGATAACAGGGGGCCGAACTCCCACCGGTGGGGGTCGTCGCACTGCGTGGGGAACGGGCAATTTGAAACAACGCAACTGTTTCTGCATCAAAAAACGTTTAGTAAAGGTTTTCCGGAAAACAGGAAGACGGTGGCCGAACTCCCACCGGGGGGGGGGTCGTCGCGCTGCGTGGGGTAGGGGAAATTTTAAAAAAACGCAACTGTGTCAGCATCAGAAAACGTTTACAGAGAGGCTAATAGAAAAGGGGATGACGGGGGGGCGAACTCACACCGGGGGGGGGGGCGTCGCGCTGCGTGGGGTCGGGGAAATTTGAAAAACGCTATCGTTTCTGCATCAGAAAACGTTGCGTTTACTAAAGGTTTTCCGGAAAACAGGATGACGGTGGGCCGAACTCCCACCGGGAGGGGGGGTCGTCGCGCTGTCGGTCCACTTTGAAGGGGCCCCCTTTGAAAGGTCAGGGTGCCACAGGCCGCTGGGGTAACTTTGGAGGCGCCTCCAATGACAGGAAATGTTCGCCTGACCAAGGGATTTCATTTGTTACCAAACTTGTAATTTTTTGAAAAAATCGTTTTTTGACCAGTCTGGACCCTGGTCAGGGCGCCACAGACCGCTGGGTCCACTTTGGAGGGGTCCTCCAAGGACAAAAAATGTTTGCCTCACCAAGCGCTTTCATTTGATACCAAATTTGCAAACTTTTGGAAAAATCGATTTTTGATCAGTCCGGACCCTGTTCAGGGCGCCACAGCTGGCTAGGGACACTTTAGAGAGGTCCCCCAATGACAAAAAATGTTCGCCTGACCAAGGGCTTTCATTTGATACCAAACTTGGAAATTTTTTAAAATATCGATTTTTGACCAGTCCGGACCCTGGTCAGGGCGCCACAGGCCGCAGGACCCACTTTGGATGGGTCCTCCAATGACAAAAAATGTTGGCCTCACCAAGGGCTTTCATTTGATACCAAACTTGGAAATTTTTTAAAATATCGATTTTTGACCAGTTCGGACTCTGTTCAGGGCGCCACAGGCCGCTGGGTCCACTTTGGAAGGGTCCTCCAATGACAAAAAATGTTCGCCCCACCAAGGGCTTTCATTTGATACCAAACTTGGCCACTTTTGGAAAAATCGATTTTTGACCATTTTGGACCGGTCGGGACCCTGGCCAGGGCGCCACAGGCCGCTGGGTCCACTTTGGAGGGGTCCTCCAATGACAAAAAATGTTCGCCTCACCAAGGGCTTTCATTTGAAACCAAACTTGCCCACTTTTGGAAAAATCGATTTTTGACCATTTTGGACCGGTCCGGACCCTGTCCAGGGCGCCACAGGCCGCTGGGTCCACTTCGGAGGGGTCCTCCAATGACAAAAAATGTTCGCCCCACCAAGGGCTTTCATTTGATACCAAACTTGGTCACTTTTGGAAAAATCGATTTTTGACCATTTTGGACCGGTCGGGACCCTGGCCAGGGCGCCACAGGCCGCTGGGTCCACTTTGGAAGGGTCCTCCAATGACAAAAAATGTTCGCCTCACCAAGGGCTTTCATTTGAAACCAAACTTGGCCACTTTTGGAAAAATCGATTTTTGACCATTTTGGACCGGTCCGGACCCTGTCCAGGGGGCCACAGGCCGCTGGGTCCACTTTGGAGGGGTCCTCCAATGGCAAAAAATGTTCGCCCCACCAAGGGCTTTCATTTGATACCAAACTTGGCCACTTTTGGAATAATCGATTTTTGGCCATTTTGGGCATGGTCCACGGTCCGGACCCCTGGCCAGGGCGCCACAGGGGTCCGGGCGAAACCTACTATAGCCTATGCTGTAGTGCTCCCGCACCCCACCCCAAATCCCAAATAAGAGAGAGCTGCTCACTGTAGATATTTCTGTAGAAGAGGTTAAAGTTGGAGTTGCGTCACGGTAGGGCCCACCACCATCAGGGTGCCCCCCAGCCACATGGATAGGTCCTACAGCGAAACTAATGGGCCATTTAGATTCACCATATAGGGGTTCCTATTCGAATACGAAACCTCAGCCCAACAGCTCTTATGTATAGGGCTGCCTACCCGTAGGCCCAGACCCCCCCCCCCCTTTTACACGTTAACTAGTGACCCCCGGCCAGAAAATTACAGGGGCCAGATCCAAAATTCATATAGCCTATCCGGATAAGGGTCATGGGGCAATGCTCCACAAACAACCTCAGACCCGTCGGCCTGCCCCAGTTCAAGAAGACCCGAACAGAAGGATTGACCATTTTTGAAAAAAACTATCTTCGAAAAAATCGAAATCCTGCTATGTACACAGACCTATGGGGGGGCCCTACCTACTCCATACTCATTTCCCCAAAAATGGGGAAAAAGTTGTTAAAAAACCCCATATGGTATAGGAAATCTAAGACCTCCGACCCCTAGGGTGGGGGGGAAAAAATGGAGAGAAAGTCGTGCATTGAAAAATTGAATCTGTCATATCTCAAAAACGGCTCGGCCGATTTTGCTCAAATTTGCACAGCATGTACCCCTCGTGAAGGGGTTTCTACTGGTACAATATGAAGGCTCTACCTCAACTCCTCCGCCGGCAACAGGGAAAACTATTTTCCAAGAGGCGCAATACGCCTTTTTTCCCTATTCTAGGTAGTGCGCTGACGCGCACTACCTAACTCTGGTATTTACAAGAACAATGGATAATTACAAAGATTGCTTGGACGTTCACACACTACATTCTAGGTTCTGAATAACTGATTCCAAAAACAACAACCAGTAATAATTCAAGTTCCAATCGCAATTCATGATTTGCATGAGCTTTCTTAACTTTTTGGTTTTTACTTCATCCGTAACATTACATATTAGCTATATGCATGCCAAATATGGCCCAGAAAAAGTGGAACCTCCGACTTCCACACGCGTTAATGTACGTATCGTTCACAACTCTAATCCCATCACGTCGTACAATTAAACCTCAGAAGGAGCTATGAACGGATGCTAGTTCTCAATTTTTTTCTGAACATGTTTGTGTTCAAACGGATGTTAGACATGCTAGTAAAGTTTAGATAAGTGGCACCTGCTATGCTGAAGCCAATTTAAAATCAAATCCCAAATATCACCTCACCAGGTCGAACAACCCGTAACACTAGAAAGGGCTATCAGCGGTTGTAGCTTCTTAATTTTTTCTGAACATGTTTGTGTTGGAGCGGGAGTTAGACATGCTATATAAAAAGTTAAGAAATAAATGGTACATGCTATGTACGCCTTGGGCGATTTCGGATCAAATCCCAAATATTATTTCATCAGGTCGAACAACTCATTTACCTCGAAGTAGCTATTATATAACGGATGCAAGTTCTTGCCATCTATCTGGTTGGATTTATTAAACCTTAAACCTAAATTTTGAAGACAGTAGGTTGGAGACTAACTTAAAGTTTACAGTGCATACCTAAGAAACTACTCGAAGGTGTTAATGGCTAAAAAAACCTGTGCTTAGTCATATGTCACAGTCTAAGTTATCTTCCAAACTATAGTTTACTTTACGTTAATAAAGCAAACAGATAATTGTGATTTTCTTTATATGGGCTAACATAAACTGTATGAAATTATTTTCACTGCATACACTAAGCAGTTTTTGTTACCGTATTTATGAACTGACGCACTCCGTTCGCACAGACACAGACACTTGCTTTTTATCTATTTTTTGAAATATTTCATGTAGGTTTTTAACCTGGAATCAAAACTTGAATTCAGTACGTAGCTGTCTCCAAAAACTTATTTGTACGGTCACAAAGGTCACTTGTTATCAGTATATGTATGAATTTCAGAACCCGAACTCAGTCAGCTTCCATGAAATACGGAACATTCTTTATTTTGTAGTGATTTAAGCCTTAGTTGGTTTCCTTCCTGTTTAGGATTATATAACGAATCAGCTTAAATTTTCAAATTGGTCGAAGTAACCGGAAAACTTTTAACTGCATTTGACAAAGCTTGATGCAAAGTCTGCACTTAGACCAGTGCAAACGAACTATGCGTCAGCCTATAGTGACGATAGCAATTTCACAACTGCTGACTCCAAAAAAAGATTTATGATCAAGTCCGAAATCAGCATAGCATGTACCATGTACCATTTATTTCTTAACTTTTTATATAGCATGTCTAACGCCCGCTCCAACACAAACCTGTTCAGAAAAAATTAAGAAGTTACAACCGCTGATAGCCCTTTCTAGTGTTACGGGTTGTTCGACCTGGTGTGGTGATATTTGGGATTTGATTTTAAATTGGCTTAAGCATAGCAGGTGCCACTTTATCTAAACTTTACTAGCATGTCTAACATCCGTTTGAACACAAACATGTTCAGAAAAAAATTGAGAACTAGCATCCCTTCATAGCTCCTTCTGGGGTTTAATTGTACGACATGATGGGATTAGAGTTGTGAACGATACGTACATTAACGCGTGTGGAAGTCGGAGGTTCCACTTTTTCTGGGCCATATTTGGCATGCATATAGCTAATAGGAGCAGAAAAGAGTACTGAAAAAATCCCGACTGTTTTATTTTTAGAAAATGTTTTTTTAGCGTTAAAGCATGCAAATGCATGTACATAATATAGCCTCCTGTGCTCCTATTTTGTCATTTTTCATAATATGGTGAAAGTGAAATTACACATTGGTTAGCACAAAAGAAACCTCAATAGTAGGCCTTATTTATGATATGGAATTCATTGGATGATGCCCTTTAGCACATCAATAAACAGCCCGAAACAATATCCTAACCAAGTCGTGTGCGTATCAGAAACAGCTCAACTTCAAATGCTGATATCTCGAAAATGGCTGAACCAAATTCGTTCATATTTCGCCATGTAAGTACAATGCATAGGTCCTACAAATGAGCGAAGTATAAGCGAAATTAATTTTTTGACCCATCGCGGTGTAGTCGGCTTGTACCAGAAACTGACTGATATATATATATATATATATATATATATATATATATATATATATAAATATGAGCCGATTTCTAAAAAAAAAAAATTTTTTGGTAGGGTCAACCATAACTTGGACGACACTTCAAAAATCAATTTGGCTCAAACTTTCAGAACTTGTAGCAACCTGACGTAAAAGGAAAACCTTCAAATATTAGAGCTCAGCTCCGTATATTCAACGAGTTATAGCAAAATTCGTGATTTTCGACTCTGCCACTGACGTCGCCGTAGGACTTCACCAATCAAAAGTGTGCTCAGGCCGATAGAGAAAGAGTCAGACAGTTCATATCTTAACCATACAGGCACCACACATGGGGCACCTATCCCTGCCAGTTTGAGTTTTCTAGCGGTCATGTTCCTGCAGTTTGCGACGGTCGAACCTTAGCTTAAGCCTCCAAGCTCAGTAGGCGCATTTCCACATTTTTGACATAGTGACCTCATTATGCCTTAGTACCACACAATTTTTATAAATATTATTTATCTATATGCTAAAAATGTCCATGGAAAAAATGAACAAAATTCCAGACCCACTTTTTGAGATATGGCCATTCAAAGTTCGAAAAATCGCCGTTTTTGAGCCAAAACAGCGATTATGGCAACTTTGACCGCCATAGCCGACTAATGGAAAAAGATATCGGCGTAATATTTCAGACATATAACCTAGGTACCCTTGGCAATGTTTCGGACAAGTTTCAGCCAAATCGGAGAAATTTTATCTTTTTTTCATTTTTTGGGGGGATGAAAAATCGAAAAAATAAAATTTCTCCAATTTGGCTGAAACTTAATAGGTTATATGTCTAAAATATTACGCCGATATCTTTTTTCATTAGTCGGCTATGGCGGGTCAAAGTTGCCATAATCGCTGTTTTGGCTCAAAAACGGCGATTTTTCGAACTTTGCATGGCCATATCTCAAAAGTGGGTCTGGAATTTTGTTCATTTTTTCCATGGACGTTGGTAGCATATAGATAAATAATATTTATAAAAATTGCGTGGCACTAAGGCATAATGAGGTCGCTATGTCAAAAAATGTGGAAATGCGCCTACTGAGCTTGGAGGCTTAAGCTAAGGTTCGACCGTAGCAAACTGCGGAACATGACCGCTAGAAAACTCAAACTGGCGAGGGATAGGTGCCCCATGTGTGGTGCCTGTATGGTTAAGATATGAACTGTCTGACTCTTCTCTATCGGCCTGAGCACAATTTTGATTGGTGAAGTCCTACGACGACGTCAGTGGCAGAGTCGAAAACCACGAATTTTGCTATAACTCGTTGAATATACGGAGTTGAGCTCTAATGTTTGGAGGTTTTACTTTTACGTCGGGTTGCTACATGTCCTGAAAGTTTGAGCCAACTCGATTTTTGAAGGTTGTCCGTAAGTACAGGCAGCACAGTCGAATTTCTCAGAAATTGACTCATATATATATATATATATATATATATATATATATATATATATATATATATATATATATATATATATATATATATATATATATATATATATACTATACAAGAATAAAAATGCTCCAGTGGAGCATGAAAAATGCAATATGGGTGACATTCGGTTGTAAATGGACAGAGGACTAGGTTTTAAAACGTTAATATGGGAGGGACAGGTTGTAAATGCCAAGAGGACTAGGTTAAAAGCGCACTAATATGGACCAGCTTCGCTGAACAACCCATATTCGCGAAAACTGCCCAGAGTTTCTACCGGCTGCTGCGTGCTGTTGCTACCTTGCAAGTATATGTATATAGTCGTGCTCCTTATTAAACAACTTAATAATACACATACATAATGTCAACTGCATTTCGCTTCAACTTAGTAAAAGATTCTGCGCTGACAGTGCAGAAAAAACACCTTGAACACCTTTCTACCAGAACTGCATTGTTTATTTGAAATAAGTTTTAATATTTCAAAATCGTCCCGCTTGCTTTGAAAGCTGAAGAATGTAGATCTTACTCGTATGTCATGTGGAGTGGAGCATGAGTGACCGCGAATATGGGTTGTTCAGCGAAGCTGGTCCATATTAGTGCGCTTTTAACCTAGTCCTCCTGGCATTTACAACCTGTCCCTCCCATATTAACGTTTTAAAACCTAGTCCTCTGTCCATTTACAACCGAATGTCACCCATATTGCATTTTTCATGCTGCACCGGAGCATTTTTATTCTTGTCCTATTTCATTTTTAAGGTTCTCAGTAAAAAGCAAAAACGTTGTGTGAAAGAAACTTTAAAAATTCCGCCAATCATTAATCGTCAACCGAAAGTACAGAACAAAGAAGCTTGAAAAGTTCCAAGTTCTTCCTTTTTCTCTATTTTGACAGAAATCCAACATCCAGTACCCATGGCTGCAATAGTTTTAGTTGCTGTATATAGCATATAGCACTCTACTGCAGCGCAACCAAATGCAAACTTTACTGTCAGTGAAGGAAACTCATAAACACAATTTGCAATGCTCTTCCATGCTTGTATGCTAAATTTCGGACGATTGCAACTTACCTGTAGCTAGTTATAGGCCGTGCTGTAGTTCAGCAGCACTCTACTGCACTTCTAATTCGACTCTATAAATCGAGCTATTACTCTTGACCAAAGACCAGTTTTATAAAAAAACTTGATAGGTCCCCAGTCTAGAGGAAGGTGTACGCAAACTTAAGTAAAAATTCGGAAATGTTGGCCGTTTTAAATGTTAAGATATTATGTGTGGTGTACAATTCTATATAGATTCCCACATAGATATGATAAAACTTAATTTTTCACAGCCACCTCACCCCAGTCGACACTCCTGTTAGGGGTACTGCCAGTTTAGAACGTATGCAGTTTAGAGGCAAGGGGGATGCTGACGCTAAATAATTGCCATACCAATTACCCGATTTGTTCTGGCTATTAGGACCTCCATTACGTCCACCGTATCTGAGGTTCTAAACAGAACTCGGTAAAGCTAAACCTGCAATTAAATGTGTTGGAACGATTGATGGAAAATTGCAAAACTTAGCAATTTTTCTTCTCATGGGTAATGTCGAAATCTATAGGGGCTATTCGAATGAGAGAGAGCCCCCTTCACCCCTCCCAGTACGCGTAAGCCAGCCAGAGCTTGACCTACCTAATAATGCACTTCCTGGATCAGTACAACATTAGAAGCAAAAGAGAAAGCGGTAGCAATGCTATAGCAATAGCTGCAATGGTTGTCTCAAGCAGGACAGGACTGGGCAGTGTCCGATAGTCCGTAATCTGCTGCCAGATTTTTTCTATTTCTAGACAAAACTGAGCAGGGGAAAGGTGGGGAGTAGCATGGTTTGGAAATACCAAAAATACAGTAAAATTGCCTGCTTGTACTTAGTTCAGAATTTCGGTTTTAGTATCAAAACAGATGATTTTAGATCAAAAACTTGCTGCGAAGCAAGAACAGTTTCGTTAATTGTAGCCAGAAGCCCTAAACATTTGACATTTCCGTGCTTGTTGCGGAGTAAGTGGTAGGAGCCAAAGAAGTAGGCGTCGATGATGGAGGAGTCCTGCTCAAGCCCCAATATAGTAAAATCCTTATCAGGGTTGAGTGAGATATAGCTTAGCTAGCACAAACAACTGAACTGACTACCAAAATTGAAACAAGTTGGCTTCTAAAAGGAGCAATATCTCGACGCTGGATTTTGTCTCCGACATACAAAATCCTAAACCGACTAGTTTCAAAAGCCTTAATCATACATAATTTTAATCGCAGACACATGGTTAAATCTCACGCTGTTAATATGCATTGATGTGCGAACCAGATACCGGTATAATTTATCTGTTGTATGGGACAGCACACTTATGCAATGCTTCAGCAGTTATGTAGACCACGACTGGCGTGGAACAAAGCAGCATGTTTACCAGAGATGAAACCGTGTCACTACTTACTGACCCGGTATTTTTGAAAATTTCGGTTTAATGTTGGAAAATCTAAAACTGTCGAACTGAGATGCTGAAAGTGTTCACTGACCTTTTCGACTTTTTTTGACGTCAAAAATTTGAATCTCGGCATATTTTTCCTTTCTTTAAGGTACCTAACTTTGGAAAATAAATGTCTTGGGTAAGCCTGATAAATCAACTCTGATTTGGCAGACTTCGCACTGAAACTAAAATGAACTAAATTACAACTTATTGAGCCAGTTTAGAACAAAATACTAAGTACCATGGTTTTATTACCGTTCTATAAAACATTAGTTTTGGCTGAGGGTTCAAGACTACTGTGCTTTGTAGAATTATTAGTGATTATGACTAAGTTTAAAGTTTAAGTTTTAAGATAATGATACGAACTCGGGTCCCACTTCTTTATTTTCATTTTTCTAATGAAGATGAAGATTCAGCGCAGTAATAGCTTCAAAACTGGATGCAGCCTTGACAGGACACTACAAACATTATGAGGACACTACATCGCCAAGCCTTATAGAAAACTGGATCAATACCGTGTAATGTATTTCTATTGCTGGTTTTTGAGAATTTTTCAAGTTTTTAGTTGGTGAAAACTTGGTAAAAATTCGAAAAGTATGCTTTTAACAGCAAATATTTCCCTCAACCAAAACCATCGGGTCCAACCGGGCTCCTGACCCATTTACTCGGTTACCTGGTCCATAATATAGTGCCCCAATCTGACCCGGTGGCCCGATTTCATTTTTGATGTTTACTGTTCCTTTGTTTGCGCTACGTTACGCGAGCACTACTTACTGTTAACTGACATCATACTGCAAAAGTTAATTTGCATATTAAGCAGAAATGGAAGTTGAAAGTTGTGAAATTATATTGCAACCGAGGGGGGGCCTTGTAGGAAGAATATTCTGAAAAGGGCTATAACACTGAAAGAATGTCCCCCCCTTGTTACAAATATAACCAAAGCTATACAAATTCTCCCCTGATAATTAATAAATCAATTATTGGTTAATCCACACTCTAATAAAAAATACCACCAAGACCCCCTTCGCACAAAAACCTACCTTCAAGTAAGAGCAAATGTTGATTATAGTGTGAAATTTCAACGTTGAACATACTCAGTTCATTTCGAGGCAGAAACGAAAACAGCTATCTCGCCTTTAGGCGAGATACGAAGCCAGAAATTACAGCGAAACTGTTCAACCTTTCAGTAGTTGCTTAACGCCATGGAAAGGGTGTTAACATTTTGTGTGCTAATGTAGCGACCAGTAAATGTTGTTTTGTTCTGATATTAACAGAAAATTAACAGAAAATTAATTGTTTAGATTTAGTTTGATTGCTAACAACTGGCAAGGTTGCAGCTTAAAAGTAGTATGTTTTCGTTCTACCTTTAGTTTGAGTGGAAGTATGACTTGATTAGTTATTACATGTCGAAATTCGAAACATCACAATTTCAGGATCTGGTCGGGAACCAACCGTAAGAATATTGCCGCCGAAAAATCAAAATGTTCCCGCTGGCTCAACCGTCCAGTTTCAGTGTGTAGTTGAAAACACGGAAGAACAAGTAAGATTTGTACTGCGAATTAATTTCCCCTTTTGTATTGCATTATTATTATTATCATAGTCGAGATTTCGTAAGCATATACTTTTGTTATTACGGACAAAAAACTATATATAGTATGCAGGTTATCTTATTTTAAGGACTGCATTCAAACGAGGTGGTGAGGGGTCGGGGTACCATACTTGCACGTTAAATTTGATGCAGCCCAATTTAGTGTATATTTATTATGCACTCACTACAGTTCACTTGAAAAACTAATGTGAACTATACAGTTGATTTCCTACTGAACATGAACAGTTGTATGGCACGGCACTTATGTGGGGGGGGGGAAGTAGAAAATTTTGTCCTGGGGCCGATGTTATAAAGCTATTTAACCCTGGTTAAATCGCTAACCCGGGTTAGAAACCCAGATATTAACCCTAACCCAATAGTATAAAATACAGGGTTAACGAAACCCATGTTTCGTCAAAGCGGTTAGGGTTAGGGTTGGAGTTAACCCTTAACCCAGTGTTATAACCAAACCTGGGTTTCGAACCCAGGAGGGTTCGTTTCTCAGTGAGGAGGGTTAGACGTTAACCCTAATTAGATTTTGAGTAAAAAATTAACGAAAGTTTTTTGGAAGACATGTTTTCGATAGTGAATTTACATTTTTCATATTGCTTTTCTTCGTGGTCGACTTTTTTTAAACTTCGGTTTTACTACAAATTTCTTATTTGCAGTTTTTATAAAAGGGCTCAAAAATCAAGGTTGGGTTAGAAATGGGATTAACTCCAAAAATAACCGGGTTAAATCCTTGTTAGCTGAGTCAGGTGATTATTTTAGCTAAGTGTGGTAAAAATTGGGGTTAACTCTAAGGATAACTGGGTTAAGTTAACCTAAACCCACAAAACCTTTATAATACAAGTTTTAGCCTAACCCTAAAATTTCGGGGTTAACCCAAAAATAAGCCTTTACCCTGTTTTTATAACATCGGGCCGACTCCCAAAAAAGTTTTTTCTCTAAATTCGCTGAAAAGTTGCCCTTGGGTCAATCGATGATTTTGAAACTGGAATCGAGAGATCGATCGAATCACCCGATTGATCAGCCTGTTCGATCGATCCGAAATAAAACATTTTCGCGAAAGTCGCTTACAGAGCAATTTGGAGAGTGCTGATTCCGAATCAGGCGTCGAGATTTCATGAAAATCAGTTCTCCGAAAAGCAAAAGCGAAAAATCGTAATTTCATCATTTTTTGAAAATTTGTCGATGAAGCTCTGATCGAAACTCCTATTTTAATTTTTGAATCAGCACTCCGAATCTGTGACAAATTGTGTTGATCGATCGTAGCGATCTTTCGATTAGAGTTTTGAAATCAACTTTGATTTACTCTAGCGGCACCGTCTCAGTTAGAGTCAAAAATGTTTTGAATCATAAGGGCAACCAAGTGAAAGTTTTGTCCACCCCTCTCCATCTACACGTCATGTACATACACAAGTGCCCAGTTGCAGTTTTCTTGCTTATGACCGTCCGAATATATGTTTATGGAGTGGTTTTCGAGAAGGGGGTCCTGGTGGACCCTTTCCAGGGTGATTTTCGGAGGGAGGGGTGGTAAGAAAGGTAGTTAATATTTTTGCCTGTTTGCAGGACATAAGAAGCTCCCAAAAACGCCTGAAGCTAGGCTAATAATAGGCAGAAAAGAATTTTTGAAATTATCCTATTTTTGGCAAACGTAGTTTGGCACACAAAAAATCCAGGAGGACCATATAAATCCCGGGAAGGGTGATTTCGGGGTCGGAACAGTGATTCGCGGGGGAGGGATTGTGGGAACCTGCAAAGTGAGCGAATTAAAAACATTTCCACTGCACCATCCCGCTTGGAAAGTAGTTTGGTGCGACTGTGCCGTTAAGAGATAGCAGATATTTTCACTATAGGAGTCTGGCTATTGCTCACATGAATGTTTCGTTTATCAGCCTTAACAGAGCTTTTGAAGTGGAATCCGTCTTACAGTGTACTTTTCTTCTTTTAGCTTCATGTACAGTCGTGGCGACGAAAGGGATATCCTGGTCTTCCCAGGGGTGCCACGGAGGATCCCAGAACGGGTATCTTAAGACTCAGCAGTGTTGGAAAAGGAGATGAGGGCGAATACGAATGCGTCCTCTCACTTCCGGACAAGGAAGTTACTGACACTGGGACACTGCAGATTGCGAGTATGTTGAATGAACTGCATAACTTGTATGAAGTAGCAGCGTGCAGCAGTACCAAGTATATACTAGGCGTATTAATAGCTTTAGGAATGTGGGAAATGTAACTAGTGTAGTTACATACGTATAAATGTAATTTAGTAGTTTGCTTACTGCTTTTCTCGAACGTGGAGGGTTAATCTAATCGATCATGTGTACCTTTGATTGCAGCATCCTCACCAGTCATTCGAGTCAGTCCAGAATATCAAACAGTGCCTGAAGGTGAAAAGGTTGAATTCCGCTGCACTGCCAGTGGTCAACCCCCGCCTGTGATAACTTGGGGATACCAGATCCCTGGTGGCCCATTGAGGCCAGGAATCACTCAAGAAAACGGTATCTTGGTCATTGATCAGGCTCAGGCTAATGATGAAGGGACCTATTTCTGTGCTGCTTCCAACAGTGGCGGCACTGAAGTCGCCAAAGCCCAGTTAATTGTTGGTATGTACTGAGTCATGTTTTACACAGCAGTTAAAATTTTGTTACCTAGGGCTTAAAATTTAGATGCAAGACATATATAACTTACAGTTGAGCGCAGTAGTGGAACTGTGAAAATATAGTTTGAATGCCAAAGCTCTGCTTATCAGTAACTGGAGTAGCACTTGTAGAATCACAGAGGAAAACCGAAAAATAGGTCATTTTATTTTATTTCTATACTGGTGAATTTATTGCTTGAAATCTAATTCAGTTTTCCACCTTTAGTGTTGTTTGACATCCTCGAATATGAACATTAATGTTGGTACTCATCTTTCTTTACGCTGTTCTTCTGTCATCCGTCCGCTACGGTAATCTTCAGCCAATCAGCCGTGGTTGCTATGCAATCATTAAATTTCTTAAGCAGGAACAACATATATCTTATAGAACGCGGACGTCGTCCTGAAATAACCGTAGATCCGGAGTTCAAGGCAGCCCAGCCAGGAGAGCAATTTCAAATTGTCGCCAGAGCAACTGGATCTCCGCAGCCAAGAATACATTGGGAAAGAGCTAACGGACAACCGTTACACCCTGGAGTTAGAGTATGTGACGACTGATTCTGTATTTTTGCTTAATTTATTGGCCCAAATCCGTTATCTGGCATCTCATATAATATTTGTGCAGCCATCCTGCACAACTTTTGAATTTGTGCAACTGGCTGAACTCTTTTCAAAAAACAAGTTGTCACAACATAAAGAATTTTATCTTGGTCGGGAGAACATGTAAATATTTGCTCGTCTCTAGCATTAAAACGTTATCTGGCACCTTCCTCAACATTGACATAAAGTATACCACTAGGGTGCCTGTAAATCGAACCTCTTCATTCCTGAAGGGAAAGTACTTTTATCAACGTTAAAGTTTGACTTAAAGTTAGAAAGACTTGCACAACACAAACAGTGACTACTGCACCATTGTCTTCCAAACACTCATCTTCATTCCCGAAGGGCAAATGCCTGTATCAACAATTGGCTGGTTTTGTGTGTATAAACTAGGCGAATATCAGAATTCTGCCAAACTGGCATTTTGCACTTTTTTGGCTTTTACTGCTTCGCTTGGAAAAAGGTATGCCACTTATTAGGAATAAGATGCAGGTTTTACGTGCTAAACATAGGCGAAATTGTCAAAATCCTGCCAAATTGGCATCTCACTATTTTTGGCTTCTACTTGCAAAAATCATATTTCTAAAGCTTAGAAAAATCTTGCCACGTATTCCTAATAGGAATATGTGGCAGGTTTTATGTGCTAAACATAGGCGAAATTGTCAAAATCCTGCCAAATTGGCATCTCACTATTTTTGGCTTCTACTTGCATAAAATCAGTTTTTGATGCTTAGAAAAATCTGCCACTTATTCCTAATAGGAATAAGTGGCAGGTTTTATGTGCTAAACATAGGCGAAATTGTCAAAATCCTGCCAAATTGGCACCTCACTATTTTTGGCTTCTACTTGCAAAAATCATGTTTCTAAAGCTTAGAAAAATCCTGCCACGTATTCCTAATAGGAATATGTGGCAGGTTTTACGTGCTAAACATAGGCGAAATTGTCAAAATCCTGCCAAATTGGCATCTCACTATTTTTGGCTTCTACTTGCATATGATTTCTAAAGCTTAGAAAAATCCTGCCACGTATTCCTAATAGGAATATGTGGCAGGTTTTACGTGCTAAACATAGGCGAAATTGTCAAAATCCTGCCAAATTGGCATCTCACTATTTTTGGCTTCTGCTTGCATAAAATCAGTTTTTGATGCTTAGAAAAATCCTGCCAGTTATTCCTAATAGGAATATGTGGCAGGTTTTACGTGCTAAACATAGGCGAAATTCTCAAAATCCTGCCAAATTGGCATCTCACTGTTTTTGGCTTCTACTTACAAAAATCATGTTTCTTTCGAAAAATCCTGCCACTTATTCCTAATAGGAATAAGTGGCAGGTTTTATGTGCTAAACAGGCGAAATTGTCAAAATCCTGCCAAATTGGCATCTCACTATTTTTGACTTCTACTTGCATAAAATCTGTTTTTGATGCTTAGAAAAATCCTGCCAGTTATTCCTAATAGGAATATGTGGCAGGGGTTTTACGTGCTAAACATAGGCGAAATTGTAAAAATCCTGCCAAATTGGCATCTCACTATTTTTGGCTTCTACTTGCATAAAATCATTTTTTGATGCTTAGAAAAATCCTGCCACTTATTCCTAATAGGAATAAGTTGCAGGTTTTATGTGCTAAACATAGGCGAAATTGTCAAAATCCTGCCAAATTGGCATCTCACTGTTTTTGGATTTACTTGCAAAAATCATGTTTCTAAAGCTAGAAAAATCCTGCCACTTATTTTTATAAGGAATAAGTGGCTGGTTCTACGTGTTAAACATAGGCGAAATTACCAAAATCCTTCCAAATTGGCATCTCACTATTGTTGGCTTCTACCTGCAAAATCATGTTTCTGAACCTTGCTGAAATCCTGCCACAGATTCCCAGAAAAGCCAGTTGAAGCCACAAATGTGAGATGCGAATTTAGCAGTTTTGACAATTTCCGCAACACATAAAATCTGCAACTTGTTGAAATAGTCAGTTGCCCTTCGGGAATGAAGATGAGTGTTTGGAAGACAATGGTGCAGTAGTCAGTGTTTGTGATGTGCAAGTCTTTTTAACTTCAGTTTTAACTTCAACGCTGAAAAAGGTTGTTGCCCTTCGGGAATGAAGAGGGTTGATTTACGTACAGGCATTCCCGTTCGGTCTCAATTCCAGTTTTACGTCCATGCCAGATAACGGTTTCAAGCTAGAGAACATAAAATGTTTGCACGACCCCCTTTACGAAAATGCCTGTTTTCTGTCATGGTTGCATTACTTTTCAGTGCTGAATTTTTATTGTGCACAAATTTTAAAGTTGTGCAGGATGACTGCACAATGTTTATATGAGATGCCAGATAACGGATTTGGGCCAATTTATTTTTGATCCTTCTGTAATTTCATTAACATTATTAACATTATTTTACGTACAACATTAATGGAATTCCAACCGATTCTACCTGTATGTTGTCTCATTTTTGGTTGATTCTCTTCGGACGCATATTTTTAGATATGACCCTACTGAAGTTCTAAAGCGCTGAAAGTTTTCAAAATTACATACTTGGCTAAAATCAACTCTTTAGGTAGTTGCGTGATTAGAGGTTGAAAGCGTCAATTGTGACTATTGTACCTTAACCTGGCATTTTTTAGTGGGGAAGGGTGGGGGCCCCCACTTTTCGGAGCCACCCCCCCCCCACTTTCGCCCTCCCACCACTTTTCGGCAAGCCCCCCACTTTTTGGGGGTCGCACAAAAGTGTCAAAAAATTAGATTTTTGAGGTCAAATTTTCAAAACTTTTCTCAATTTTTAGCTAATTTATGGACTTACAAAGCTCATTTTAAGCTTAAAAACAGCAATTTTTTGTGTTTTTACCAAAAAAACTGCTAATTTTTTGCTAAAAATTTCGGTATATTTTATCTTTGGCTCGCCCCCCCCCCACTTTTTGGAAGCCCCCCCCACTTCCCCCTCCCCCACTTTCAAAGCCCTAAAGTATGCCAGTTAACTGTTTAACATGCGCATATAAGCCAGAGTAATGCGGAAGGGAGGAGTTGAATAACTGAAAACTGTATAACGTTGTTTTAGGACCAAGGAAATGGGGTTCTAGAATTCCAAAGATTCAGTCCAGATCAAGAAGGAGGATATCGAGCAGTCGCTACAAGTCCAGCCGGAACGGCAGAAGCTACAGCTACTGTTCAGTCTGGTATAGACAGTTACCTGGTTTCTGATATGCTTAAAAGAAACACCAATCCCTAAACTCTACTGGTTCTACTTTTTATAAATTGTTAGGTAGCAATTTTTTTTGTTGCAAAGTGCTAACTTTTTGTCATAAATTGTGAAAAATGTTTTCATCATAATTCTATTCTGGTGTAATTTTATGTTTGCGTACATATTTCAGAATCCGCTGGTCCTCCCAGAGTCACTGTTGATCCGCCTCACAAGGAGGCATCGCCTGGCGAATCCTTCCAAGTTGTCGCCAGAGCCGATCAGCCTGTTCCCATTCGATGGATTGGTCCGGATGGAGGTCCACTCCCCAATGGGGTTGAGGTATACATTTAGAACACGCATTATAACAAATGGATCCCTTTGTATCATAATTGACTAATGCTTTACATAGGATGTCTAGACTGGAAATGCTTTAATCGTAAATTTGTTGCTTTAGGACTTTGGTAACGGAGTGCTAAATTTTCTCAACTACAGTCCTGATCAGGCTGGACAGTATCGAGCAGTCGCATCCGGTCCTGGCGGTACTGGAGAAGCTCCTGCAACAGTTAAAACAAGTTGGTCTCTCTCTAATTTGTCACTGTATAAAGTTCCATGTAACGCCTGTGGGGAGACCTGAGATCTGGGCAAAAATAAGATGGATTGAAAAAGTGAACACTCTTGCCAGCGCTAATAGTTTTTGAGCAATTTTCGTGGAGAGATTTCCGCCTCACAGATACAAAGGGAAAATAGGAAGCGTGGTATGTAGCCCTGTTTATGACTGTTTACTCTTCACTCTGATTGCATCAATTTAGGAGCCGGTCCTCCACAAATCACAATTGATCCTCCGTATAAAGATGCGTCGCCTGGTGAGTCATTCCAGATTGTAGCCAGGACTGATGATCCAGTGCCGATCCGATGGGTAGGACCGGATGGAGGTCCACTTCCAAGCGGTGTTGAGGTACAATTTTACACATTTTACTGAGGTGCCGTTATCATTTTTGAGGTACTTCAGCGGATATCGTTCAGGGACAAAACATGTCCCCAAAGTATCCATAATTTTTTCTTGTTTTAGCTGGAAGCTATCTTTAACAATTAGCTAGTGAAAATATTGTATTATATGACGCTATTATGACGCTATGACATTTGCGGAAATCTGGAATGGCAATGGCTTTAGTGTCT
The DNA here is from genome assembly GCA_030248195.1 of Trissonchulus latispiculum. NCBI lineage: Eukaryota > Metazoa > Nematoda > Enoplea > Enoplida > Ironidae > Trissonchulus > Trissonchulus latispiculum. Next base: position 85,190 of record JASAND010028335.1, on the reverse strand, counting down.
AAAATAATCCAAAGTGAAGGAACTGAAACTTAAACATCTGCCCCGAAGATGTCCGCTTTGCCGCAGTGGGGCGGCTTCCCACCAAATGGACTTCACATCCCCGTGGTTGCTACCCTTCTCAGAAGCGAAGAACCTCATCAGTCGGGTTTTTGATGGGAGGACCCGGTAATCCGGCGTACTGGGCCCTCCTGCTGGCTGCCGGTGATATCGAGCCCAACCCAGGGCCGCCACCCGCCACCACTGCCCCTAGGTGGCCCTGCTCATCTTGTGGGAAAGGGGTCGGCTATCGTGACTTTTCGGTGAAATGTAGGACCTGTAGGCTATGGGTCCATAGCGGAAAATGCTCCAATCTGTCCACCCGCGAAATTCGGCCCTTTCTCAGTGGGATGTGGACAACTACAACTGCCCGAACTGTACAGCCAACCCGGCGGCTGGACCCCGGCCGCCCTCGCCCTCTGCCCGTCCTGCCCCTACTGCGCCCTCCCCATCTCTTCCTGCCCTCCCCTCTAACTCTGCAGCTGGTTCTGCAATTCCCCCTCCTACCTGGCCCAACTCTAGTGATCAGCAACCCAGGCCCAAGGGAAGAAACAAACTGAGAATCCTCCAATGGAACGTCGGGTCGATTGGCAGAAAGCGGCCAATCCTCGAGAAAATGGCAGAGGATCTGGAAGTGGACGTTATTCTGCTACAAGAAACCTGGCTTAGGCCTGGGGAGACCGTCGGCCTGAAACAATTCGACGAAGTTCATGCCTACCGGAGGACCAAGGGCACAAGACTGGGGGCGGAGTTGCCACGCTTATCAGGAAAGGGATCGGATATTCGGTTGATGATAGAAACTACTTAGCCCCGACAGACCTCACCACCGACGCAGTGGTGATTCATATCCAGTCCGGGTCTGGCCCTATCCTCCTGTCCAACATCTATGTTCCCCCTATTGTCAATGTCGCCCAAGACCAACGTCAACAGAACTTTGATCCATCCTACATCTGCTCCCAGAGAAGAGCAGTGGTTTCTGGTGACTTCAACGCCCATGCGGCCGCCTGGGACCACCTACAGCCCCCTAACTCGGTAGGGGAATCTGTTGAGGACTGGATCCTCTCTTCCGGCTTGACCCTGGCAAACGAAGGTACTCCCACCAGACTGAACCCGCAAACTGGCGGGAAGTCCAGCCCTGACCTAACCATCCTCCACTCTGCCTGGAACGGCCGCTTTTCCTGGCAAGTTCTGGATGCCCCCATCTCTGACCACAGCCCAATACTTTGTGACTTGACCCTATCTTGCTCGCTCGGCAAACCCCCCATCAAGCGATACTTCTGCTACGAAAGAGCCGACTGGCCTGGATTCCGGGCACGAACGGACGAACTCCTGCAGATCTCTCCTCCGGATCAGCAACTGTCAGTTCACCGTCTGAACCGCCTGCTAACCCAAGTCATCCTCCAAGCAGCTGCCGATAACATTCCACGGAATCGGCGCAGAATCCCTAAGTGCTGATGGTCAGACGAAATCGCCGCTGTCCTCACCGAAGCCAGATCCCGGAAGAGGGCCTTTCTCAGGTCCAAATCCGAAGAATCCAGGCTTCGATGGAGGGAACGTTCTCTATCAGCAATGATCATGGAAGCCAAGCGCTCCAGCTGGCAGGATTTCGTTGCTACATTGTCCCCCAGAACCAATCCTGCCAAGGTCATGAGAACGCTGAGGTCTATTGATGGGAAGAATACAAACACAGCATCCGGACAATCCCTGCTGCTCGGTGCCAAACAACTGTCTACCAACGCGACAAGGCTAGAGGATTTGTGAAGGAATATGCCAGAGTGAGCCACCTGAGAACGTCAAAGGAGGACAGGCCCCTCCTCCGGGGGGTCAATCATGACCTAAGACAGCAATGCCACTGCCAAACGTCTGCCCTGCCATCCACGTGCAGCCCCTTCAGCAAGGAAGAATACCATGCAGCCATCAACGACCTACCGCTCAAAAAGGCTGCCGGCCTAGATCAGATCTCTAATGAAATGCTGAAGAACCTGAGCCAGAAGGGCCATGAAGCACTGCTCGAACTCTTTAATCGGTCCTGGCTATCGGGGGTGGTCCCGACTGCGTGGCGCCGCGCGAAGATTATTCCAGTAGTGAAACGAGGAAAGCTGATATGTTCCACCCCCCCCCCCAGACTGCTCTAGATCTCTCAAATCCCAGACTTCCTGGAGAACGGCGGCGGCCGGTTCCTCCGAGAAGGCCGGTCTGGGGAATATCCGAAGAGAACCATTGAGATCATCTGATCTGATCCATCCAAAGCACCGTTTCGCCCCCGTGACTGCATACCCTACACTGACGACCAGATGCCGGAGGTCGGATCCGCCGGAAGCCAGGAAGCAGGTTGCCCTGGCAACTCTTGCCGCATTGCCCCCGGCGGATATTATCATCTGGACTGATGGTGCAGCCAAGGGCGGAGTCACAAACGGTGGAAGCGGAGCCCTGATAACCTTCACAGACGGCACGGAGCCGGTTAAAATCTGCAAGCCCGCGGGATAACTCTGCTCCAGCTTTCGCGCTGAAATGTTGGCGGTCCACACAGCACTCCACTGGCTTACCGACACCTCCCACCTACTGCCTGAGAACTGCAAAGTCAGAATCTGTACTGACTCGCAGTCCGTTGTCCGACTACTCCGGGCTTTGGTATGTGGCTCCTTCAGCGAACTATTGTCCAGCGTCTGGAACCTGCTTCACAGGCTGAGAAATCTCAATCTCACAGTTCAGTGGGTGCCTGGACACGCGGGCCTGCCAGGCAACGAAGAAGCAGATGAACTGGCTGGTACTGCAGCTACCCTACCACAGTTTGATGTCCCTGTCGACCTCTCCACAGCTAAGGCAGTAATCCGCAGGCACTTTACCTCATCCTGGCACCACCATCTCTCTCATCCTCGGGCCCTTGCTATCTATGGGAGGCTGGGGCCAGTCTCTCCCCAGTATGAAGCTTCCTTAGGGAGGCATGACAGAGTCCTCCTCAGCCAGCTTCGCAGCGGTAAATCGTGGCTGCTGGCTTCTTACCGGCACACTGTTGACCCTACCAGGTTCCCATCCCCCAACTGTACCCGCTGTGACTCAAGCCTCCCAGATACTGTTGATCACTTGTTACTGCATTGCCCGGCACTAACCAACCAACGTCTGGCCGAACTAGGCCCGACCCCAGACCTATCATGTCTCCGCACCGACCCTGAGCCTGTTCTTCGCTTTTTGGGTAGCAGTGGTCTCCTTGGAGTCCACCGAGTATAGGATTGCCCATCCTGATCGACCACCGAAGACGACGACGACGTCGAAACTTAAACATCATTACTTAGTGCAGTTTTAAATTATTTTTAAACTGTTTAAATTTTTTAGGTAGCTTTGCAGGACTTTCTACAAAGCTTAAACGCGTAGTATCTGCAGGTGGGTGGGACTCGAAACACTCTGTTGATTAAACTGAAGTTTTTTTTGTGGTGACTGTTTCAGGATTATGGCAACGGAGTTCTTAACTTTCCAAATTACCGTCCAGATCAAGCTGGTCAATACCGAGCTGTGGCGTCTGGTCCTGGTGGTACTGGAGAAGCTCCTGCCACTGTTCAGACAAGTATGTCCAAAATTAGTTTATCAGAACAACATCTTTGATCCGAAACATTTGCATCAACGATCTCCTCGTTGGTATCTGTACCGTGAGCTGCTGCGCTGCGTTGTTTCTGGTGTTGCAAGTTGATGATCATGTGAAGCCTGGAATTAAAAAATGAAGTGCCGCGGATTGTCAACAAAGGAACTGGAGATAGTAGATTTTGTACGTCTGATAAGGGATTATTCAGCGGCGGGCGTGTTTATTCGTGAGTAGGTGTTTGAGAAAACTAATTTCCTAGTTTTGTACCAGTTTTAAATTTCAGAAGCTGAAACACCAACTGTTAGCATTGATCCGCCTTATAAATTGGCTCAACCAGGTGAACAGTTTGAGATCGTAGCGCGGACACCGGATGGGACTCCAATTCGTTGGGAAGGACCAGATGGCAAACCGTTACCACCTGGTGTTACAGTAAGTTTAGTAGGAAGTTTAAATTGAACAGCGGATCTATTTGTCACTAATTATCCAATTTGGCTTAACGTGTCCGAGAAATTTGACGAGGAGTGGGCTTTGCGAAGACTTTAAACCCTTGTTGATCTAGTAAACAAGTACTTTCTAACATCTGGTCTTCCAAGTATTGAACATATATGTTGAACCGCAACCTACATTACTTAATTGACAATCTTGTTTGGTTGGTTAATGGCGGTAATTTGGTTTTGGAAGCGGGTACTGGAGGGTGTGCGTGTAGACACAGGCCTTTTGTAACCTGTTTGTGTTGTGTAATTTTGACTTTTTACTGTTTTAGGATTTGGGCAATGGAGTTTTGAAATTTGATAACTATGACCCTGATCAGGCTGGAGACTATACAGCTGTGGCTGAAAATCCAGCTGGTGTTGGCCAAGGAACCACCAAAATTGAAACTGGAGAACCGCCGCAACTGGAGGTTGATCCACCACAGAAGGCTGCGGAACCCGGGGAACGATTCCAGATTGTGGCCAAACCGGTTGCAGGACAGCCAACACCCAAAATCACCTGGAGAAGGGCTGACGGACAGCCAATTCATCCGGGAGTTGAAGTATTATAATTTGACATTAGCTTTGTTATTATTTGCATCCAGCTGGGTTCTGCATTTTTGTAAACTTGACTAGTTTTTAACTAAGCGGGGAAAGTGGATAAGCAAAGAACATTTTCTGTTCTCCTTGATCACTTCTCTCAAACGCCAAATCAGCAGGTCATACATAGCTTACCTGCCTACCTAGTTTAGCCGAAATCTTTGTGCTGATTTCCAGAGACGTAGCACCAAGATATCAGTTTAATTATTGTCGCTGCATCAGGAATATTAATGTTAATTTTAACTATCAATTTATTATTTTTAGTTACTTAAATAAGTATACTCTCGTTCTATGTGTATAATTTTAGGACAAAGGAAACGGTATACTTGAGTTTGATGACTATGAGCCAGACCAAGCTGGAGAATATGTGGCCACAGCAACCAACGATGTGGGGCAAGCGGAGGGACGATCTACCGTAACTACTGGTATGCCAGTTGATCATTTAATAAATTTTGTGTTTGACAGCAAACTATCTGACGTATCCCCTCGTATAAAAGTTTTTGGATGTGTTTGTATTGTGTGTATTTTTGTTGTCCGATGACATTAAATATGATTTTGTTTGTTTGTTTTAGAAGGACCAAAGGAGCCTCCAGAATTGGTGGTGGATCCTGAGCATAAACGAGCCAAACCGGGTGAACGTTTCCAGATCACTGCCACCGCCACCAAGGGAAGTCCTCCACCCTCTATCAAATGGGAGAGAGCTGATGGCAAGCCTCTGGGACACATGGTGTTTGTAAGTTTAGAAAATGAAAAGTCTGGAATATATGGGATAACTCAAATAAAGTTGTAATTGCATGAAATATTCCTTAGATACGACAATCCTTTTAGAATCTGTAGCTGAAAATCAGAAAATAATTTAAAGAAATCAAGTCACTATATTAACCATAGGTTAACGCGGGGGGTCTGGGAGAGAGTCCAAACCTCCCCAGCCAGCCAGGACAAGTGTACGCCCTACCGCCGTCTGGGACCAGGGGTAGCGCAAACATGGCCAAGGGTTAACCAAAAATGGCTTGAAAAAATTTGTTACCAAAGTTCTAAATAATTTCCAGCTTCGCCTGAATTTTTACCTAAAATTTTTAATTTTTCGTAAAAATCGTCCAAAATTTTGACATTCTAAAAATTGAATATTTTGTTGCAGATTTTGAAGGAAATTGCAAATTGTAATAAAATTAGCGTTAATTTTGCGACAAATTAGTTAATTTATTCTTAAGGTACAAGCCCCCTTGAAAATGTCAGTTCAAGGTACAAGCCCCCTCAAAATTTTCTTGGGACAAGCTCCGCCCAGGACCCGATCCTATGTTAATGTATGATATTAACCGTACATTCTGGCTGTAGTTTTCTCCAATAGTACATTTAGTGCTATAGTCTTGGAACTGTAAATTATTAAGGATCATGGAAATGGTATGTTGGACTTTGGGTCCTACAGTCCAGAAGAGGAAGGAGAATACAGAGCTACTGCAACGAATCCTGCGGGATCTGCATTCGCTGTGGCCGATGTTGAAACAGGTATTTTTGTAGTACGTACTTATCCACTGTAGTGTCAGCGCACTGTAGTGTATCATAAATTTTGGTAATCTCTGAATAGCCTCTTCCCGCACGTGATTGATATTTCCTATGTGCCTTAAAACGTAGGCAGATTTGACTGTTTTAGACTTTGGCTATGAGCTACCAGAAATTGCAGTTAACCCAGAGCATAAGAAAGCGGTTCCTGGTGACTCCTTTGACATTATTGCAACAGCTACTGGAGTTCCTGATCCTGAGATTAAATGGGAACGAGCGGACGGTCAACCGCTAGATCCTGATGTTCAGGTTACCAGATTATGCTAATTAAATTTTTATATTATGATGACATGGCCATTCTTATTATAACTTCAGTCCGCTTAAAGGAATTTTTAAACTTAAAAATAAATTTCTGTAAGCCACTTATTTTTCTGTACACCCACTTCCAGTGCTTAGTTAAGACTAGGCGAGTCATGTGAGTTCCAGCTCTATCCAATATGTTTTCCTAATGTTTTCAGTGTCAGTTGCTCCGTTTGGTTTTGGCTAGAATTAGAAATTATATGCATTAACTTGTGTTTAGGATTTGGGCAACGGTGTATTGAAATTCGTTGACTACAGCCCCAATCAGGGCGGTGAATATATTGCAACCGCAACCAATGAAGCTGGGACGGCTTCCGCTCCTGCTCAGGTTACTACTGGTATGTCATAGCTTCTGTACTTATTTTCTTGGTACTTTTGTTTTTATTTGGAAATTTTGTCATTTGTCGGAGTTGTTTTTAAGGACAAATAGTCTATGAATTTTTCAGTAAACTGTCTTTGCTAAAATTTGGTGGAATTATTTTTTTACAATATAAGCTTAATTTGTTTCAGATGGTATCACTGTAATCATTATCCCTGAAGTTCCTGTTTATCAAGTCCATGAAGGTGACCCTCTTCAGCTGGAATGTATTGCAGAGGGAAGTCCTGAGCCTGATATCACATGGGTTCGGGACGTTGGCCCTCGTCGGGGTGACCTGCCGGCCGGATTCACTCCTGTAGAAACTCATGAAGGAATATTGAGAATTGGTAGGATATATGGGGCCGAACTAGACAGCATTTTTGTTGTAAAATTTAGTTAATAATTAAAATTATGATAAATTCTTCTGCATTTCTAACCATGGAATATACGTCTGGGTTTAGGTAATTTAGCTTATCCCCACTCGAGCTTCTCCCATCCTATGTTTCGGGCTTAACCTCCATTTACCCTGATGTCCCCGGAAACTTACCAAATTTTAAGGATTTTTGGTAAAAATGTCAGAAGTTTTCTTGCTTTGCCCGAATGTTTTCGTCGAAATCGTTGGTTTTGCGCTAAAACTGATTTTTGAGCACATTTACAGTATTTGCAGAAAACATACAAATATTACTGCATTTTTGGTAATTCTAGACCACTGTAGGTTCCCCCACTTTTGACTTCCCCCGCCGCTAGTGGAAGGGTGCTTCCACCCCTCACTTTATCCCCCCCACTTTCCCCGCCTCCCCCCCCCTTTTTTTCGCCTACAGTAAACCAAGTAGGTGGGATTAAATTTTCCCAGCCCATAATTGAATTTCGAAAATGAAGATCAGCTAGCACTGTCGTCTTTTCCTCTGCTCTTTGTAATTGAAGCCAAATTTTTAATGTTACTAATTTAAATTGATGAGTTTGATTTTAGATAAAATGACTCCAGAGGATGCAGGTGAATACATTTGTCAAGCTTCCAATGGTATTCATTCTGCTGAAAAATCCATAAGAATTGTTGGTGATTTGGGATTCGTTTAAGTTCTGCCTTTCTAGCCATCTAATTATAGCTTCATCGGTCAAGTCTTGTAATCAGTAAATGAACGTTCCATTTGAAAGTTTTGTGACTAAATTTAGTATGATGTTCTTTTAAGCTGTATCGTTTCTCGCAAAGGTGTAATCTTAGCAATCCTAGATTCGAATAACAACGGAGTTTAATAACTGACATGTACTATTTCTTGTGACATTGTATTGTAGTAGTCTATACCTTTCAGTATTACAGGTTTTTGTTGTTCAATTTGTGCAGTTTGATTAGTTAGCGTAGTTGTAATTGTTTCAATACATTTCTTATTTAATGCTGCCATACTGTCCTTTTGGTGCTACTGCCTAATTATCTGCTCATATATGTTTATATGTATAAACGCTGAGGTTCAGTTGAAAAGAATCAAGAGCAAATATAGAAAGAGTCAGAGGTTGTAAGAGCAATTCTTCAAATCTGAATTGATTGTATGAACTGATTGCACTATTCGAATTCCTGGAGAGGAAGGATATTTTAACAGTTATACTTTAATAAGTTTTATATTAAATTCTAGCGACTGCTTTAAAGTAGTGAACAGTGTCATAGAAGTCTAGAAAGTCGAATTAAGACAGAGCTGAGTATGTCACTTTTTTCTTTGTATAAGCTATAGAATGCTAATAATATTATTCATTTTGATGTTTTGGATGATTAGAAGTTGCATATGATATATACTGCTACCGCTGTACTAAAATCTTTTTCATCAGAGCTCTTGTCATCAGAGTTTCTTTGTCTATTCCTTGATACTAAGAGATTAGAAGATGTATATTCCATTATTGAATATAAAATATGTTTAGAAAAATTTCAACCAGTAGTAATATTTTGTGCAAGCTGTGTTGTGTTGTTTCCTTTGGCTGTATCTGTTCATCTCTGCCTCCTTGCTTGGCTGTTCATGTTCTATTTGTATTTTTATGCAGTCGATTTTGGTACTGTTGTTATTAGGGATGCATCGGGGCATGGTTCCGCCCTCCATCGTTGAAATTGACCTTTAGAGAATATCTCCATCTCTGCTACGGGGACATCGAATGCTGGTGCTCATACCTGGATACACTACGCAGTCGTAGAGCCAGAACCAGGAGTGACAGCAGAAGTAACAAACCTATTATTGACCTTTTCTTTACATCCAACTTCCCGATTTCAATGGCCGGGGTCAAGGTGTTCCTGGCTCAACCGGGTCCGATGCACCTCTAACTGTTATAATATGTGGTTGTATTGAACCGTTTGAATTAAACAGACGATGTGATTTCTTTGTAATTCCCTTTTAATGACTGACTTACTGATACATAGAAAATATTTTAGTGTACACTAAAATTTATTCTCGATGCGCTGATGGCAAAAAGTGAAAATGCGCGAAAGTAAATTTCTTAAATACGTTGTTCTAAACTCAAATATCTAATGTGATTCATTCCATTGAACTGGCCGTAAAATTTAAAGATATGTACATAAAATATTCATAGCATTATTTAGCTAATTCAAATATACTGTGGTTTGTTTTTGTTCTCGTCCTTTTATAAATTTAGTGTGAATATGTAGCAAAGTAGCTGTCGTATTATTTGTAGCAATTTTCACGGTGCTCTCTGGCTTCAATGCTGCTGTATCAATTTCAAATACTGTTTCATGTGCCTTTGGAAATAAACTATTGCTTTCTATCTAGCTTGTCTCTTTCATTTCTCGAGGTGGTGGCTTTGTTTGCTGGTACCAAATTAACTATTTTGCCTTATTCAGTCATTGATTCCACAAACTTCAGGTTTTCATGTCAGGTAGAGTTACTCTTCGTGCTGCATAATGTCGATATGCACACTTTATAGCACACTTTTGCTTGCATTCACTGATTCATTCTCACGCAGTGGAGGAACCTTGAAATGTGGAGTATGAGTGCAGGAGTGCAGGAGTTGTTCAGTGTAGATGTGTAAACAATGCTAAAAATTTCTTCACATTGAGGTTTACCAACGTTTGTATATTATTTCTAATACCAAGAGTACATAATACTAAGAGTATGCCACTAGGCAAGCTCTATGTTATCAGAGCAAAAACTATGCTCTGCACGCTAACGGCCCACCCCCCCCCCCGCAAATCAGACCCTAGTGACCCCCCTCCCGAAAATCAGTACCTAGTCAAAACGGGGGTACGCTCACTCGCTCTATGTTTATGTGCTTAAGCTCAAACACACAAGCAGTGCGTGCGCGAATTTTGTGCCTGCTTTGAGCTTTAGAACACAAACATAGCGCACAAAATTCTTTGAAGTGAAGGGTCTAATTTGCGGGGGGGGGGTGGGCCGTTAGCGAGCAGAGCATAGTTTTTGCTCTGATAACATAGAGCTTGCCTAGTGGCATACTCTTATTATTATGTACTCTTGCTAATACTAAGCAAAGGCTCAAGTCGGATTTGAACCTACTTGAGCACTCAACGGTGTTCGTTTTTCAGCGGAAAATTTTTCTCTCTGATTTAGTTTATTTACATAACTAAAAAGAAAAGCACTGCATGACATTTATATTCGTCTTGTCCTTCTACTTTTAATTTAGCATGTTGCATGTTATTTTTTGTTTTAATTTGTATTTTGTTCTGTCTGTTTTGGTTTTCATAAAGGTTCAGTAGGCTCGCAGTCAAAGGTGCGGATTAAATAATTTATAATAATTCATTGTCAATTATTAGTAACATTATCCTTTCAGTTGGTCCAAGTGCTCATGTTGTGGTAATCGAAGGCGCTGGCGTGAAGCTGGTCCGTCTTGGCGAATCCATTGAGCTGAGTTGTTCTTCCGAGTGTAAGCTTCATACGTGTATGCTTTATTTTTGTCTCAAATTAATCTTGAATTATTCTCATAATTATATAATCGTAGCTGTTATAAACACTGAAAATCGGACTATTTTTCTAGTTTCTATACTTGTGTCACTGTGTTTCTAAATTAGATGTTAGTCCTGTGTTATCGTTAATTTCCCTTTAATTATTTAATGGTTTAGTTGTCCTTAGATTTCTCAAAGACTCAATAAACTTTAACTAAATATATGTTCTTTTTTGGGAGAGTAGTTAGGAGTTTCAGCTGTGACCCGTCAATTGACTACGGATCCACGCAACTGGGAAGACCCGCCGTTGGAGCTGTACTGGTACGTTCTTCGACACGGACGTCAACACCCCATACGAGGTTACAACGGAGGGTCAGTTTTGCGTCTGTACGGTGCGGGCTACGAGGAAGGCGCCGTATATAAGTGTGTCCTTCGACCGATACAACAACCGGACATTGTCTTGGCCCAGCAAACGGTTGGTGTTGTGGTGTCCAGTGGAGCTGCCAGAGGTTAGAGCCGGCCAGCACCCTTCCAAGGAATGCTACTGCACCCGCCTTTCCTTTCTTCCTTCCTTCCTTTTCACCTCTCGAATTCCTACTCCTCGTTTTCTATGTACTTTCTCTTCTTCGTCTCTCTTTTGATTCGTACTGGAGGATTGAACTAATACGTCTCATCAAGCCAGTGATCCAACGGACAGTTGTTTGGTTTTATCGTGCATGTAAATTTATCTTTTAACCTACTGTGGAATGGAATGCATATCAAGATTTTTACTAATTACGATAAAATCAAACAACTGTACCTAGCAGATTAGAGTCAAACTTGCGGTTCAATCTTCTAGTGAATCATTGTTTCCCATGTTCAACCCTTTCGCCTGTTTCTTTCACTCTGTTTCTCCACTATTTTCACTCTATTATAGCGCATCGTGTTCAGCTGAGATGGTTTGTTGAAAGAGATGGACGCTTGGAAAATCCTCGAGGAAATATTAGGGGCGGCAATTTGCTCATTAGCGAGGCCATTCTGGAGGACTCGGGAATCTACAAATGTATCGGTTATGAGGATGGAACACAAGTGGATGAGAAAATTATCACTGTAGTTGTGCAAAGCACTGGTGAGACAACGTTTGGAAGTGGGGGAAATAGTTAGCTATGTACATACTTTAGTTAGAGAGAGCATGTATTATTTAGAGGGCATAATCCGTTAACTTTGAGCTACAAGCTGTGTGCTGTACTAAATGTACTAAAATCCTTACAAGAAATTGTATCTAAAATATTAGCTACTTACTTTCCTGGTTTCCTTTTTGAATTTAGCAAAGACAAATTATACATTTTTGGAAACAGAACAATCCACTGGAACCATCATGTCCAGCCTATATACGGTTCTCAAATACTATCTCGAAAAATTGTTTTATTGTCGGAAGGAAAATACTGAGGAAAACTAGCTTTATTATATTAGTCTGTGCCCCAAAACATTTCGACAATTCTATTATATCAGGTTCTCGTCCAGAACCCTCCCCGGATGTCAGGCTGATCGTCGATTTGCCTCTATTTGCATAAAAACTAGACTTTATGATGCTACTGGCCGGCTGGCTATGAACCCAATATAAATAAAACAGTCTCAAAACATGTTTTCGGGCAAGGACTAACACACTAATGGAAGGATAAGTTTCTGAGTAGTATCCTTCTGGTAAACCAAATCTTGTTTTTTGCTTTAGTAACCGGAAACCAAATAAAACAGATATGGTGTTTCTTTGTTTCCAAGGTGTCCAAAACTGGTTTGTGTGGGCTAAATTTGAAAGGTGAAAGCAGGATACTAGCTCATTTCCGGAATATGTAATCTGTCTAATTGAGTGCGGTGCAAAGTGCCTCATAACTGTTTTTAAGCTTTAGTCTAAAGTTTTGTGTTCAAAAATAATTCTTGCATTATTGCTCTGTGATTATTCTAGTGGGCCTCTATCCAAAATTCGTTCCCCCCAGAAGTCACCCACCAACATCTGGTACCAAATTGAACCCTACAAAATTCCGTCAGAAGACCAAATTTTCAAATTTTCCGGCAAAGTTTAACTCGTTTAACTCAAGAAGGTCCTTTATTTTTGCCTTGTTGATCACAAATCTGCTATTTTGCGATAAAACCAGCGTGTACATTGTATGCTTGAGAAGTAGCGCAATTTTGATCAAATTTTTAATAAGATTTCGACCCCCCCCCAACTTCTTGTCCCTTGCAATTTTGGGTGGAAAGAAGGCACCCCTAAGAAATGGTCCCTAGATATACCCCAGTCGCTAATTGTCAAATTTATCACTAACTCTTTATCTGTGCTCTTTTGGAATCGTTTTTCTTCACTTTTTGCAAAATCTGCACGATTGTACACTTTTCTTTAACATTTGCTTGTCCATTAAAATCGTGGATACTTTCGCTCTTTGGCATGAATAGCACCGCTGATTTCTACTCAACCGAACTGAAATGCTTGTATAACAAACTTTTAGTGACACCTGAGAAAATTGCTGTTTACAATCATAGAGAAAGCATGAGATTTCACGCTTGCTGTCTGACTCGAAAGCCTTCTTGACGCATGATGTGTCAGGTAAGCATACTGCTGAGATTGAAAATCTTAGGCATATGGATATGACAATGATTTGAGAACAATTATGGTTTGGGGAAGAAAGCGCTCTTTTTGAGGATTGGAGGGAATAGCAGGTGTATAAACGTTTGTGTTCCGTCGATCCAGTAGATTACTTTGTAGTTGCATGGTGTAATGGTATTTTTAATTCGCCTAAAGATCAAATACGTAATATTAGTCTCGAATTGATTGAAATTTATCGCAAACCTTTTAACGCGTCTGGTTTTTGAGGAACAACCAGTCTCATTTTTGTTGTTCAAATATTTTAGAAGCCATTCAGTTGCCGTTTAGTCGTGGAGCCGATGCAGAACTGAAGTGTCCTGTTTTCTATGTGCCTGGAATGCAAATCACCTGGAGTCGAACAGATGGTCAGCCGCTGCCACCTGGCTCGCAGCAGTCTGGTGCTATATTGAGGTCCAAATTTAAGTCTTCTATTTCGTTATTATATACTGTATAACACTGTTTGTGTATAATGTGTGTGTGTATTAATGTTTACGTATTAGTTTGTACCATTTGTTACAAGTTTGGATTGTTGTATAAGCTTTCAGGATACCTAACTTCCTGGATGAATATCAGGGCCGCTATGAATGTCGCGTTGAAGTTGAAGGAGAGTATGCATTTGGATACATTCAAGTCTCTATTGAAGGTTAGTTTAAGAGTTCAGAACACAAATTTAGCGTTTGAATTTGTTTGCCACAGTACGTAGAGTACAAATCGTAGAGGATGGTTCCGAGGCTGCCGTTAATATCTAAGCATTAAATCTGCTTTGATTACACTGTCAGCTGTATAAAATGTCATCATTGCAGGTTTACATGCTGAAAAGCTCCCCAAGATATCGATCTTTATGTTTCGATCATATCGCAGGATACAAGTTTATTTCATTGGACAGTAGTTTTGGGTGTTGGCCAGATGTTTCGTCGGCCAAGCCATTTGGCTTGGCCGGACTTTGGTCGTTGGCTGGCCAATTGCCATTGACCGTCCAACAGCAAAGGGACAACCGCCAATGACTGGCCAACGGGCAGCCAAAGTGCAGTTTTCAGGCCCAGATGGAAATTTTTCCTGCCGAAAGACTGCTAAAATTTTGTTGTTTCTTTCTATATTTTAAATAGATAGAGCCAACGCCCAACATTATTAGACTGAGTGTCGTGTTCAGCAGACTTTTCGTATGTAAACCCCTGGTTTAAGTAACAGCAAATTTCTCACACCTCGTCATTTTCAGCTTCCGACGTGCTGTTCATTCAACTGCATAGCAGCAAGAGCATTGTTGCCCTTGGTGATTCTGTGACGTTCACTTGTCGAGTTCCTGGAGATGCTGATGCTAGAATTGAATGGACTAAGGTTGATGGTCCCATGCCGGCTGGAGCATATGTAGGTTTTACTTCTTTAATCGTATTAATAATTTGACTATAGCGGAACTACGATATCCTGTTTTTTCGTTAAACTGAGGGTCTTTTCAAGAAAGGGTCGAATAGAAATTAACTCGAAGAATCAAAAGGGTTAATTTTAACCCTGCGAGTTAGAGAGAGTTAAAATTTTTAACTCTGTGCTGTTTCGTGAAAACTCTGTGCTGTTTCGTGAAAACTCTGCCCTTTTTAAGAATCGATGCAAGAGTTAAAAATTTTCATGAAAGGGTTAAATTTAACTCTGTTTAACTCCCTCCGGCGTTTTTCCATTGAACTTTAACCCCAATCAAAATACGTGGGTTAAGCGGAGTTAAAATACAAAGGAAGATTTAATAAATACTCTCATTGAAAATTCACAAGTCTGTGGTTTATTAACTAATTTTTCTTGTGTCCATATTATTCGATTCTCAAGTATTCTATTTACTATTTCCGATAACTACTTATGTGCGTCTATTTTTATTCTTCATTCAAATCGATTTCATTACTGCAATCAGTAAAAAATTTTGTTCGATTTTCATATGGTTGTATAAGTAATGTTCTGATAATTTGAACGATTCTATTGCATAAAACGGCATGTTTTCGCAGATTGTTCAGCAGATAAATAGACAGAAATGTAGGTAGCTAAGATAACCAATCAGCAACTTGTGTAACAGACCAGCCTAGAGTCAGCCTACGGAAAGGTTACACTAAAGTCTGACCAAAAATTCTTGGAACCGAAATGTGAGCGGCTGTCCTGAGTTATCATTTGAAGGTAGCCTATATAATGTATATATTTTTCGAATCCTCAGGAACCCGAGATTTCGAAAATCCGAAAAAATCCGAAATTCCGTATTTCATTCACGGAAAATTTAAAATTTTTAGTTTTTCGCCCAATTTTTATCGCAATCAAAATTTGGTTCTGACAGTCGAATAGACCTGGTCCGGTTACACATTTTTGCTCTTAGAAGCTTTTCACGAAAATGCACCCAATTTCCGGAATTCCGGGTTTTCAAAATTACCGAATTTTAAAAATTTCCTCCAATACCCACAAGATGGGTATCATTCGAAAGCTCTTATCGGGCTGAACAACTTTTGTAATAGAACGAACTCGTGAAAATGCACTCAATTCCCGGAATTCGCGAAAACCGGATTTTCCGGATTTTAAAAATTTTCTCCAATCCCCACAATATGGATATCATTCGCGAGCTCTTGATGAGCTGAACAAATCTTGTAATAGAACCAATGTCTGAAAATGCACCTAAGTCCCGGAATTCACGAATTCCGGATTTCATTCTAGCTTGGAAATTTTCGTGAATTCCGAGAACTGGGCTCATTTCCCCAAGTTGGTTCTATTACAAGATTTGTTCAGGTCATCAAGAGCTCTCGAATGATATCCATATTGTGGGCATTGGAGAAAATTTTTAAAATCCGGAAAATCCGGTTTTCGCAAATTCCGGGAATTGAGTGCATTTTCACGAGTTCGTTCTATTACAAAAGTTGTTCAGCCCGATAAGAGCTTTCGAATGATACCCATCTTGTGGGTATTGGAGGAAATTTTTAAAATTCGGTAATTTTGAAAACCCGGAATTCCGGAAATTGGGTGCATTTTAGTGAAAAGCTTCTAAGAGCAAAAATGTGTAGCGGGACCAGCTCTATTCGACTGTCAGAACCAAATTTTGATTGCGATAAAAATTGGGCGAAAACCTAAAAATTTTAAATTTTCCGTGAATGAAATCCGGAATTTCGGAATTTTTCGGATTTTCGAAATCTCGGGTTCCTGAGGATTCGAAAAATATATACATTATATAGGCTACCTTCAAATGATAACTCAGGACAGCCGCTCACATTTCGGTTCCAAGAATTTTTGGTCAGACTTTAGTTTATTGCCGAAATAGGACTTCCCTCGGGAAATACTGGTTAACTCAAACGGAGCTCCCTCAGGAACTGCAAATGAACTTATTAATATACGGAACTCCCTCAGGAGTTGCGGATTAACAAGGAGTCCCCGCAGAGACTACAGAACACATAAGAGACCCGGGGAAAGACATTTCAAAAGTGGCAGAACCTCGGTTGACTTTAACACATAACTTTAGTAGGCAGATGGTGGGCGTTGCTGAAGACACGAAGTTTGTACGGAGCAGCCTGCAGAACTGAAAATTTAAGAAATGTTGTACTTTATATACTTTGTAAAATAGCCTACGGGGAAATAGAAAAGTTTAGTTTTAAATGTTACGGAGTGACGCAAAAATGGAGAAAAATGACATACTAAAATGAACTAGAGCGTAAACTATCGTTTAGAAGTTGCTGAAACAAAATTAGTTAAACATGGGGGGGCCGACGCGAGCGTTACGTTACACTACCCCCCTCTCCGAAAAGGCTCGCCCCCGAGTCTCAAACAACAAACAAAAAGAAAAACAAGGTTAAACAGTCTGGTCTATCTGATGGAGATGCAGTTTGATGACACGACTGTCAGCAGTGACGCCATAGAGGAGCAGGACAGGGGACCTGGCAGGACAGCAAATGCCCACAGCAACTGGAGGGGCAGTTCGCCACGATCGGTACTTGGCCACAGCCTTGGCCGCTTCATAAAAACTGCCTTGATACTGATTTTCCCCGACCAGTGCATAAACGGCAGTGAGGTACACAGCCATGCAATCATCGGTGAAATGCTCTAGCTGCTCGAAACAGCCATGGTTTCGATAGGTGGGCGCAATGCGACGGGAAGTATTGAGAGGATCGATTCCTTCGATAATTTGGCGAAGCCGCTTATGAAAGCGGTTCCGATGACGATAGTTGTAGTGAAAGACAGCCCAGAAAGACACTAGAAATTCGGCGAACAACTTTTTCGCCTCGGTAGTATTCAACGTCGGATACATAGCACACAAGGTGCGAGTGACGTCGAACTCAAATTCCCGTGATACTGAATTATCAGTAGTAGGGATTACGAGATCATAGGTGACTTCATGGCTGTCCAAATAAGCAGTTATTTCCCGGCACAGACGCAGAAAAGGAGGAATTCCTCCTCGCTCCAGACGTCGAAGGCAGACGTCTCGAATCCCATCAACTGAGATTCGACGTTCCTTCGCATAAGCTACCAGCTTTTTGAAATAGGCCGGCAGGGTGCCGTTCACATGGTCGTACTCCACATAGCTAGGAGTGCGATTACGACAGGGCCGACCCTCCCATCACGAATAGTGGTAGCAATTGGTGCAAGTCGAGTGCCGACACAGTTTACTGTGGCGATTGGGCGCATGGGCACAGTCAGAGCAATCGTCAGCTAAGGGACGCTGAATGAAGCGTCGGCAGAAGGGAGTAGGCAGATGTACATGATCTGCTCGTGTTAGCTCGCAATGATGGCACCGTTCACCCGCACACGGTCGGGATCGGAAGCCGCAACAGCTGCAGCGGGGGGTGCGTGGGGCATCCCCATCTTCTGTCCCATCGGCCACAGCCCCAAGGGGAAGATCATCCACAACTGGATCGTTGGCTTGATGGTTCAGAGGCACAGGAGCCAAATCAAGGTCACCATAGAGGCTGTCCGCGTGGATGCTATTGCCCGTTGGTGTCCGTGGTCTGGATCCACCCCCGTCTGATGGTAGCGGTTCCAGGTGAATGATATCGTCGTCTTCTTCTGTAACTGGCTGATCTACCATCGGATTGGAGCCAGAGGGTAAAGATTTACCGGTAGCTCCTTCGGCTGAAACAGAAGCAATGTGGCTCCGCTGTGAGGGCGCTTCTGAGATAGACACCGCTGAAGCGGAAACAACGGAGTTAGAAGCATCGCCTACGGTAGGTGCAGGTGGCCCCTTTTGGCTTTCACCTGAAGTAGGTACCATGAATGATCTCGACGGAAGACGGTATAGTGGTGACAGAGGGATCTGACGAAGTGGTAACAGGGGGATCTGACGAGACAGACAGAACGAGCTCCCCCAGAGGTCGCCGTAGAGGTCGTTGCTGAGCACAAGCTCGGGGTCGGTGGGGGTTCCACGTAATATGGTTCCACAGATTGAGCGGTGGGATCATATAACGCAGCTGATGATACGGCTGCGACGGTCGGTTGCTGTGGGGCGATTGGCCTGAATGGAAACGTGGTCGGGCCGTGATACCGCGGTCCGAAGTAGACCGGAACTGCGGAGGACAAGGCCGAATTAGGCAGAGCATAATCAAGAGCCAAAGGTGGGTGGCGTGACAAAACAAATTCCGACGCTGCCGGCTGCTGATATACCGGTGGCAAAGGCAACTGTACCGGCTGCTGTAGCACAGGCAATGGCGGCAGTCCTGGTGGGGGACTAAGGAATGACGTTGGTGATTTCGAAATGTTTGTAGTAACAGCAATTGATGCCTCCTCCAGGATACCACCAGTCTAATTGTTTGTTTGTCTCGTAGAGGTCACCAATCTTTGCAAGAGGGCCCTCCGAGCACTTGTGCCATTCCTTCATGCTGTAGCACTCGTCTGCGTCTACACGGATGTTAACCTTTTTGTCCAGTTCTACGTGATGAGTACCAAAGAAATATGTCTTCACGTCTTTTTCTTGCTTCACCTTCGTGCATTTATATGCCTTTGACTTGTACTGGACGTAGTTGCGTTTATAGAGCAAAACGTCTGTGGCCAGTGGTTGAGAGTCAGGGTCGGTGAACGACACGTAGCACTGTAGTGGTTCCGGTAATTTCCAAAAAGACTTGCCCTCATCAGACATGCAAAGCATAGGGTGTTCAGGTGCGATGAGCACGTTACCTGCCTGGACAGTGCCCAGGAAAACACCCAAGAAGAGGGAAAAGAAGAGCAGGGTTCCCAGGGTAGAGAACTTTGAGGTAGCTCCCCTTCTCGGAGGATCTGGCTTCATGGACCAACCTTCACTTGCAGTGGCAGATGTGCTAATGCTAGCACAAGCTGATTGGCTGAAGGAAGGTGAACTATCGTCAGTGATTTGAGCAACCAGTCGTTTGTTCTGCTCGGTCAAAACCTGGTTCATTTCTCGTTCCCGCTGGAGTTCAGAAACGAGCCGTTCCCGTTCTTCATTCCAAGGGTTGTGCATGGCTGCTTGCTGAGCAGGCTGGGATGCCTGAGTAATCAAGTTCACTCTCCGGCGAACTGGAGCTGAAGAATTACCAGGCGGACTCATCCGCAAAATTCCTGGTCGAGAGTTGCCGTTACGGGGCCCGTCATAAGATCGGTTTCCTCCATCTTGCCTAAACGTCTGATGCATTTCCTGCACTTGCGCCTGTCTTTGTCTGCAGGCTGCAGCATAGTGACCAGCTCGCCCACAGTACTGACAGATGGGACGGGAGTCTGTGGTGAACTGACGTGGTCCGACTTCTCTTCGTTGACCATTCCCTTTGCTCCGACGAGGCGGTTCAAATCTTTGTTGGGACATCTGGCGAGAGAGCTGCGCCATTTGCTCTTGGAGTTGCTCGACGGTTTTCTGCAGGTTTGCAATGCCAGCAGAAGAATTCAACACTGCGGCCGCTGGCAACAAAGGTGTGGGACCTGCGGCGGGCTGACTATTCACAGCACCGACATTAAACTGTCGAGGCAAATCGTTCAGGTATGGCACCGGAGGTGCCGTCTGATAGGGATACTGGGGATGCATAGCTTCCAGTGCCTCCAGCTGCTGTGCCTTCTGTACGGCATCCTGGAAATTCTGAGGGTTCAGAGGCAGGAGTGCTCTCTTGTAGTAGGGGTGCAGATTCTGTAGGAAACTTCTAAAGACCAGAATGTCTTTGGCTGCTGAGGTCATGTCCGGATAGCCGTCATCGGCCAGCTGTTGGATATGCCAGGCAAAGTCTGCGACGGCTTCGTTGGGCTTCTGCTGACGGGAGGCGAGACTGAGACTGGCCAACATCTCCGCTTCTTTTCTTTCCAATTTCTTAATCAGCTCGGCCTTAAGCTGGGGGTAATCTGTCTTCACGGCCGGGTCCAGGTCTTCGTATTTCTTCCCGGCCTGTTTTCTCATGAAGACGGGTACCAGCTTAGCCTTCATGGCATCGTCGCAATTCTGGGCATCCGTAACAAAATCGAATGTACGGAACCAGTCCTTTATCTGTTCATCCGGCTTGCCGGAGAAAACTGTAAGGGCGTCCTTGGGTAGCGTGAAGCTTCCTGCAGCCATGGGTAACTGAGGGAGGTTTGGAATCTGAGGGTGGTGAATCTGAGGTTGCTGGGTTAGCTGATCAACGGCCTGACGCAAAGAGTCAAGCTGAGTAATAGGATTCCTTTGCCGCAGTTGGGCGAGGAAGTTAGGGTCCACTACACTGAGGTCTGATTGGACTCGGCGGAGGTCAGCGCCGACTTGTTGCAATCGCTGGTCTAGTCCGCTGTCAAGGGCGGTGAGACGGCTTTCAAGGGAGGAGAGGCTGGAACTGAGGCTGCTGATATTAGTTCGGTCCTGATGGATCTGGTAGGCCTGTTGACGCAGATGGTTTTGGATTTCTTCTGGGGACAAGAGACGGGTTTCCGAGGAAGATTTAGACTGGGCGGTGTCAGACACTGCTGCTGCTGTGGATTGGGTTGGCTGTGGTGGTTGTGGATTCACGGAGGCGTCGCTGCTCGCAGCTTGTGGATCCGTAGGTCTGGTAGACTGGGCTGACGCTGAAGCTGGTGCTGCTGCTGCTGCTGTTGTCTTCCGAGTTCTGGGTGGGGTCCGTTGCATGCACGTTGACTGATCGGACGCAGAGATCCCACTTCTGACACCAATGTAACAGACCAGCCTAGAGTCAGCCTACGGAAAGGTTACACTAGTTTATTGCCGAAATAGGACTTCCCTCGGGAAATACTGGTTAACTTAAACGGAGCTCCCTCCGGAACTGCAAATGAACTTATTAATATACGGAACTCCCTCAGGAGTTGCGGATTAACAAGGAGTCCCCGCAGAGACTACAGAACACATAAGAGACCCGGGGAAAGACATTTCAAAAGTGGCAGAACCTCAGTTGACTTTAACACATAACTTTAGTAGGCAGATGGTGGGCGTTGCTGAAGACACGAAGTTTGTACGGAGCAGCCTGCAGAACTGAAAATTTAAGAAATGTTGTACTTTATATACTTTGTAAAATAGCCTACGGGGAAATAGAAAAGTTTAGTTTTAAATGTTACGGAGTGACGCAAAAATGGAGAAAAATGACATACTAAAATGAACTAGAGCGTAAACTATCGTTTAGAAGTTGCTGAAACAAAATTAGTTAAACATGGGGGGGCCGACGCGAGCGTTACGTTACACTTGCTAAACTTATGATGAACTGACGTAGGAACTTGGAACTCAGGAACTTGCACGTTCGATCTCATTGGCTGCGGCATAGCGTGCTTTATTTTTAGTGGATGTTTTAAAACATGCTGGGAACATTCTTAAATTTTTGGCCCGCACAGGATCGGTCCGCGGCCCTCATGCAAAATTCTGGGCTCGCGAAAGCCCGCACTAGTTTTAAGACCTTTGAAGTTATGTGTATGCAAAGCTGATTGTTCTAAACTAATAATATAAATAAACTGATTTATTGCTTAAAACAATTATATATACTAGTCCTTTTTAGTCGAAAGATATTTCTCTACTTTTACAAAAGTGCCTAATCTTCATGACTTAGGTAGTGTTAACAATTCAATTCAGTTTATTCAATCAACGTTTCTCTTAGATATGTCTCTGAAATTGGAGACGTTAAAATTTCGATCACAGACTTTATCTAGGCCTTTCTAATGATACCAGAAGGCTGGTTAGCATTGCCCAGTTTCGGGATTTTTTGACACTACACCAAAAAAGTGAAACTTTTTAGTATCATATGTTTAACACATGATACCTCAGCTTTGAGATGAAATTTCTCAACAACCGTACGGCTTGCAAATGTAGTTTTTAAAACTAGTTAAAATATACCGTTTGGAGCATAAAATATGTAAAAATCAGCGAGATCGGAGAAAGTCTGAAAACGACCAAAATTAGGACCCCCTTTTAAATATATTCTTTCTCAAAAGTTCTTCAAACATGAATCTAATTTAATAGCATTCATTTACTTATGTTTACATATGATGACATCCGTTTGCTAATAAATTGACTTATATTGTGGTAGTCAGGATGTTTATGTAACTTTCAGCATAGCCAGTTCCTTTTTTCAAGGAAGCTGGAGTTAGGGTTGTTGTTGTTTGCTGCATTAGACATCACAATGTGATGATCATCACCCGAAGGTGCAAAGTGTTAGCCAGGAAACTGGCCCCGTAAGGTTGGTCAAAACAACTCAACCAAGTTGCCAGAAGGAGTGTCAAAGCCTGGTCGACGTCACGACGGATGACGTCTCCTCCTTTTTAAAAAGAACGGCCTCGGCGTTGCCATATCTGGCGGCGACGGCCTCGGCGTTGCCATATCTGGCGGCTAGCGGTGGAGTAGAATTAAAATTTACTCTTCTTAAATGCATGGAGTTAATTTTAACTCTACTCTACTCTATCCTACCCTACCCTTTCTTGAAAAGGCCCTGAGCTGAGAGAATTGGCTTTAAATCGCTGTGGAAAGATATACCTATTAGAGTCCTTTCGAATGAGTACGAGCAATATATGTATTTGACCGCAAAACGAATCCACTGGGAGTTAGAAGTAAATTAATACATTGCTGCAATTCATATAGGTATTCTTTTGTCTCGCTCATGATAAGTATTTATATTCCTCGCCATTTGTTATGCATATGCATTTATAGCTTGATTATCAAACACTGACAATCCGAGTGCAAAATCGCGCAGACGCTGGAGTCTATCGATGCGTTGCCCACGCCAGAGGAATTCGACTCCAGGCAGATGCTTCCTTACACATCGGAAGTACGATCGGTGTTAACTTGCCATATAGTGCCTGAAACTAAATACCTACTAACGATTGAACATTAAAACATTTAACTATCTATGTCCTTAGATGGGACTCGTACATTATTACTGTAGTTCTTGCCGTGTTTTTCTAGTTTTTAACTGAATGTGTATGTATATTTAGTTGTCTAACGTCTTGTTTACGTCCTTATTGCACTCGAATTGCTGATTCACTGCCGTTATCATCGTAATTGTGCTAAGTTTACTTTATTCCTAATACTCTGAAATTAAATCGTGCTAATCCCTAGCAGTATATATACTAAAATAGTTACTATGCAAATCACAAAGCACTCGAAGAGTTGGAATCATTGTTATTACAAAATTAATATGGCGGATCGCTGTTTGGAGTGTCCATCTTTTTATTAATTTTTCATTCATCGGTTGCAGCTTTTATGACCTTGATATAACGTGATATTTTAAAGTGAGATTGGCACAAGATTACAATGATACTGCCACAGTTACTGCCATTTTTTGTGACATCTGTCCATGTAAAAGCTAAATCAGAACTGAATATTTTTATCACTTGTCTTGTCACCATTATTCTAAGTACGTATATATGTGCAAAATCAAGAAAAATTGAAACTGAAATTGGTCCATGGTCCATACACTGTGCTATTGCACAGTTTTTATACTTTTTATGTTAATATGATGAATAAATCAGTTCTGGTTGATCTATTTTACAGTATTATATAGCAAACATATTTTAATAGTGCTACCATTGCATGAATTTGCACTTTGTATTCCTAAAGTCCGGTGTAATTCATTTGTTCACTTGTATTAATCTGCGTTCATGTGTTAGTTTAGACTAGATTTATCTAGTTGTGTAAATTACCCATAATACATAATATGTAAATTGCTTGAAACTTCTGAAAATTATAGAAATTCAGAGTTAAAATTTTTGGGTCAAATTTCGTCGTCTCCCCAAATGTTTGAAACATGGTTTCTTGAAGCGTTCACTGCCTGTTTAGAGTTTACAACATAAACTGATCTCTGTGTTATATGTACTATTATCTAAAACTATTATACCTGTACTACCTTAATGCCTTGCCTATTCTTTTATTAATAAACATTTGTGGAGTGCATGATTTGTTACAGTTATCTCACTCAATAACAGTGAACATTGTCTAACCACAGCAATACAGGGATCATGTTATAAAACTAAGTCACTAACTGATGCATAGCATTGCACTTTATATTGCATGTAAATGTTGACATGAGTTTAACCTAAAGCACACAAGAATTTGTAATGGTACAGTGCAGTAGTCGTAGTGCACGTTAACGGCTACAGTAGATATAAACCGTTGGTGTACTTAGGTGCAGCTACATAGGCGTACCTTGGTCGCAGATAGATTCCACGAATTGTTTTCAAAAGATCTTGCGCCGTTCAGCTATTAACAACAGCTGCAGATCAAGACGTTATTAAGAAGATTAATAAATATTCCAATCTTAATTAAGGCGGTTACTAGAGATGATTCGGATTTTTTCGGCCCGGCCTGGCCCGCTCCAAACTGTTGCTGTGGGCCCGGCCCGTTGGCAAAATGTTTCGGCCCGGCCCGGCCCGCCAAAAGAAAATTCCAAAATTTAACTAACAATATTATTTCAAAGGCTTCAATGCAAGATGGAGAGGCTAAATTATGCTACTTGCTACGAAATGACAAATTTTGCTATTAAAATAACCAGAATCCGTAAATGTTTAGCTATGTACTTTTAAGTGATTTTACACCATTTTCTAGAGTTAATCCGGCCCGTTTCGGCCCGCGGCCGGGCCGTGCCGACGGGCCGAAATGCTCATCTCCAGCTGCTACGGAACATAAAGCAACCTTTTTCCTAACCAGAAACCATTTTTACAATAGTTGTTTTTTTTCCAAAAATGTAAGCATACATCCGGGCTTCTGGCTGTTCTTGAACCTACTTCTGCTTCGCCCATTTCATCGGCCAATCCCAACGGCGATGTTTCGCAATGGCCGAATGGTTAGGGAGAGCTTCTAATTAGAGTTGGAGCCGGTTCCACTAGAGCCGGTTAGGACCGGAACCGGTAGAATTTGGAACCGGCCGGTTCCACGCTTTAAATTTGGCTTCAACTAATTTTTTGCAACTTCAAAATTTCCAAAAGCTGGATTTCGTAGTTCGTAGTTGCAATTCACAGAGTTGTCATTCACATTTATTGTTATTATCTTTTTCAAACTAGACTTTTTAAGATTCAAACTTAAAATCTGGTTTAAGCTGAAACGGAACAAATTCAGACCTGAAACCGAAATGTGGAGGATGAAACTGATAATAATTAAGAGCTTCAGACTAAAAATGAAATAAATCAACAGTTATTGGAATTGAAACTGAAATTACAAATATGCAGAGCCTAAACAAACTGGAAACGGCACAGCTTCAGCTTCCACTGATGGTGAGACTAACTTTCCGCTTTCCCTTTTCAGGTGATCGAAACACGTTTCAGCTTTCGCTGAAGCTGAGGCTTGGTATTAAGAGAAATTTCAAATGTTAATTTGAATCAATATTAGTGACCTTAACGCTTCTGCTTAGATAAAAATTAAATTAGAACAAGCTTAAAAAATTAGGAAAGTTTTATTCTAAGATCTTTTCTTCTCGAATTTAGTAATTTTGAGTTTTCATGCTTCAGATTTGTCAAATTTTGTTAGCTTATTCTGTGTACTACAAAATGCAATTTTGTAAATGTCTAAATTAATTTTAACGATTTTTTGAAATTTTTTATTCCACAATTCTAATTTGTAATTGAAGCACGGAGGGCACTATCGTTCAGACGTGAACGATAAAGCGCCGAATAAAACTTAATTAAATAAAATTAAAGAAAAGGTTAGACCGCGTTGGGATGTAATCGTAAATTAGCAACCTTCGGGTATATCTTTTCAAAAAACTTGGTAAATAGAAGGTGGTGCTATCAGGACGCAAGAATTAAGCACATTAGTTAGAAATCTTTGAAAGTTGAGTAATTTTCCTATTTTAAGCCATATATTTTTACGGCATCTGGATCTGAGACGAGAGTCGGTCAAAGATCAAATAACGAAACGTCTGTAGAAGTATGTAATGTTAGCTATTTTTGTGGGTCACATAATGTAATCAAGCAGCTGTATATTATTTCCTCGCCAAATTTTAGTATATATACGTTCCTCTTTCCAATTTGGCTTTCAGCTTTTAAATATTTTAACTTCATCAAAATTTTTTGAAAACTTTTTTCTTCTTCAGATACTGTTGTCAAAGAAATTTTAAGATAAGAGAAATTTTATCACCAGTATCTTAATTCTAGCACGCTTTGCTGAATGAAACGTTTGTTGTTTTCATGATTCTGTTCAGAAGGCACTGTCTGTCTCTAGATACCCAATATAATAGCACCGTTGATTGTCGAAACAGTTTGCTCGATCATCACACTAAAGACAAGTTTTAATGTATGTTGTGTATCCTAACAGCATTTGTACCGAAGCTAATTCAAAGTAAGCCAAAATTTTCAAATCCAAAGACCCAATTGTTTATTATCGCTTTATTCGAATTGTTTTACAGCTTTGCTTTGTCATTCTGATTGTACAAGCCTTGCAGGGGACCTGCATCAAATGTGAAATAATGTTGAACATGCAACTACAAATTTTGTACTTGGAACCGGGAACCGGAACCGGTACTCTGGAACCGGAACCGGAACTGGTTTTGAAAATTGGAACCGGCCCCACCTCTACTTCTAATCCCATGATTATATAGTGATAGAATCCTCGCCACCACAACGTATTCCGCAGCTATCCCTCCTTAATTGTAATTTAGCCTCACGCGGTCTGACTATGGTGATGTCAACATAAACTGATTAACGTTTGCACAATCGCTGGCCTCAAACATGTTTGATTAGAGATTTTTATTACAAGCAGTACGTGCCTGCATCTGAAGTCAAAAGAGTAATAATATATAGTAGTCAGGTTTAGCAGATAGTAGATAATATAGTTCGCGACTAGAAAATGTAAAATTCCTATACCTATATGATGAATATCAGCATTAGCAAAAGTTTATATAGTACTTAAATAGTATAGGTCACTATGAAGAAGAAGAGAAAACACCGGCAAATTTGAACAAGCCACAGTTTGCTCTGACTGGAGCATACTGTGACTGATTTAATTAGGTCAACTCCAGTTTACCCAAGCAAGTCAGATTATTCCAGGACTCAACCAGTCCTGTATCTGTAGCAGTTTAGACGTGCAAGAGTAATGTCGTCGGCTGTTATTTGGTTGGCTGTTGGAATTTGCCCCCCCCCAGCACGGTGCAAATGACTTCAGATGTTAGCTAGTAATCAAACTCGAGCAAATTCAAAGTTTAATCCTGTTTGCCCTTGTCAACAGGTCCATTTCTTGGTCTTTAGCCTTCTCCAATTTCGCTCATTTTGACATATTGAATAATCCAAGCGGTGTAACGAATTTTTTAAATTAAGTTTAGTGTTGTACGTTGGCCGGTGCGGCCAATGGCCGACCATTGGCCGTTGACTGAGACACTCAGCCAGTTGGCTTGGTTGGCCACATTAGCGTAGGTACAAAAAATTTTCAGGTGGAACGGTTTTGACCAAGGACCTTTGGGGTGGGGTTTAAAAATTTTGTTTTTGCACAACAATTGCATACACGTGCCCTACGTGCGTATTTATATACTCTGAGCTGGAGGGTGGGTCACGGGTACCCGCGGGTCGGGTAGGGTGTGGGTCAATACTTGTGACCCGTGGGTCAATGGTGGGTCAAAAGTGGGTCAGTCGAGACTCAAAAAAATTAGATTTTAGTAAGTATTAAAAAATTTCAAAATCTTTCGGGTAGGACCAATTCTATCATTGACTATTTTTGTTTTTCCATAAAATCTGGCCAAAATTATCTCAGCTTCTATCAAGCTATGCCAGTGTTTGCCATCTGGCACTGATATGATTTTTGTAAGCACATGGCTCATGCAGCAAGTTAGCACTCCAGGCATACAATGTTAAACCAACTGCAAGATTTTCCGTAAGAATATCTAAAGTTTTAAGTATATGTAGCAAACAATAACCACCGTCTACCTTTGAAAGATTTTAGTATTTGCTCCTTTGTTTTTGTTTTGCTGTTTTTGTATTTTTTATAGTTTATTTTAAATTCCCAAAATTATGAAAAATTCTTTTACATATTCAGTTGAGTTGATTGTTATCAAGCTGTTGTCATGCTCAACTGATTTAAAAGTCTAAAAAATAATCAACATTATTTCAGTCTTGACAAAGATTTAGCCTTAGCGCATCATCAATCAAAAGTGGGTCCAGTGGGTCAAATAATTTCCCGCGGGTCACGGGTGTGGGTCAAGTGGGTAGGGTCAAGGGTCTGTGGGTCGCGGGTCGGGTGCGGGTCAAAAATTTTGACCCATTTCCTGCTCTGTACATATGCATTATAAGTTAACCTATTAATTTTAAACTTTGCTATGATTCATGCGTCCGAGTGTTAAAACTGGAAGAGATCTATTAACAGTCAAACCGGGGGTCTGGGGGGCAGAGCCCCCCCCCCCCAGAAGTTGAGAAAATTTTTCAATTTTGTCGTTAGAACGCCATGGAAACATTTAAATCTTTACGCTGTATGTTTATCAATATCCATACGAATTTTGCCCTTTTTAGCTGCTTTTCTTTTTTACTGTCTTGTTCGAAAACACAGACTTAGAAGCTCCCATTAAGAACAGGAGCTTATAATAACGGTTTAGAACTGATGGCGCTTGAAATAACGTAGATCGCAACACAGTTATATGTATATACAGGTAAAGATCTATCTAATAGATTAAATCTTCTAATAATTAACAGGTTGGCCCCAAAAGGTGCAGTATTCCTGCTTAGACCTGTTAATTATTCAATTACGAACATTGTCCTTAGTTTAGATAAAAGCACGGTTAAGCGTTTAGAAGCTTCAGGTTTACATAACAATTTCACTTGACATTTCTTTAGTTCATTTGAGACCTAAGACTACTATTATCTTTTAAAATATCCTACATCTTCATTATTTCTTATGAGACCAGATGTCATTTCCTTTAGCAAACAAAACACAATTGAACAATGCAATAAGTAGCTGCATTGGAATCAGATGTACACCTTTAAATAAGTACACATTCGATCCCAAATAAACATTAAAAAGTCGCTGATTTCCAAGACTAAGATTTCATGACATTTCATTCCGCTGCTCAATTTTTTCTCGCTGATCTGAATAAAGATCAGGAAGAGCAAGCCTATGCTTGCCCATGTCATGACTGGACTGGACTTGTGCAGGGCAAGCTGGTACCTTCTTACCTACAGCACCTATGTGTAGCTCCGAAGCTACACTAGTGCTCAAAAATCCGCTACCGTGTAGATTGCTGACAGTCGAAGACTGCGTAAAAGTTGTCAGTTTTGCTGCTTAAATAGGACCCAAACCTAATTTGCATAATCTGCATGCAAAAAATCACCTAAGCTAGCCCTGTGTTGAAGATAGGGCATCTAAACAGAGAAATGACTCACTATACACAAAACATATTAGTTTTCATTTTATACATTCCTGCTCCAGCAGGAATAATAATCTGCATGCAAAAAATCACCTAAGCTAGCCCTGTGTTGAAGATAGGGCATCTAAATAGAGAAATGACTCACTATACACAAAACATTAGTTTTCATTTTATACATTCCTGCTCCAATCAGGAATAAAAATATTTAGTTATGTAATTCGCTGCGCGCCGATGGCGCGGAAAATTTTTTAATAAAGTACAAATACATTCATTTCAATCACACTTGGAAAATTACAGTACAATTTGTTCATGTTTATAATAAATTTAAAAAGCCGCGCTGCGCGTGGCCGTAAAATTTTTTCCCGGGCGCCAAATTTATTTCGAGGAGGGCGGCCGCCCCCTCCCGCCCGCCCGTATCTACGCTAGTGGTTGCAAAGCTAAAATTTACTGATTTTATGCGTCAGCTGTTATCGCAGTTAGCGTTATTTTTCAATTAAACTTGCTAATTGCATGCAAATTTTAATTGTGCTGGCAACTTAGTTTTTAAATGTCTGTAGTGGTCTACGTCTCATGAATTCATTGTATGTAGTAAATTAAGACAAAATTATCGCGGGTTGGAGCTAAACATTTAGAAATATATACTATTTTGAATATAGAGCAATTAAGTTGAAGCATAATTAAGCACTGTAGACAAATAAAAAGTAAATTCCAGCTAGCAAAGGTTGGCAAATAACTAAACAGCGGCCAATTCCTTACGGCCAACCAACAACCAACGGCCAACGGGCAACTGGTTCGCCAATGTCATACTCCGGGCAAGCCAATCCAATCCAACCGAGGAAAACTTTCCCAACACTAACTACGGTCGAATAATTTCTCTTCAAAGTAGAGGGCCGTAGTGTTAAACATACGAAACTAAAAAAAGTGACAAAGCCTAGTTTTTAGCCTAGTGACAAAAAAATCTCGAAATTGGGCAAAGCTAAGCAGCATCGTTTGATACATAACAAAATGGCCTGGAGAAAAACTATGGTCCCGTTTTTCTGACGATTAAAGGGGTTAGATTAAAATTAATCCACATTAAAGAAATAGCACCTTGGATTAAACGGATTAAAAATTGATCCAGCTAGTTAAACGAGTTAAACGGATTAAGTTTAATCCTACTTTTAATGCACCTAAGATTAAATTTTTAATCTAACCCTGTTCTTTATTCACACTTCGAATTAAAAAATCAACTAGTTAATTTTAATCAGACCTGCTTAATTGCTGTTTCTTTAAAGATTAATTTTAATCCGTTTAATCCGCCCTCTGTATTTTCAACTAGTTTTTAATCCTCGTGCAACTGAATTAAAAGTTTGCGGATTAAATTAAATCGTTCTTTCTTTAATGGCGAATTAAGTAGATTAAAATTAGCTCGTTTAATCCTCGGATTATTAATGGTTTGAGTAAAGCAAGTTAATTTTAACCTTTTTAACCCATTATAGAAACAGCTGTTAAGTTAATCCGGTGGACTTTTAATCAGTTTAATCCGACCAATTTCATCTTTAAATCTTGACCCGCTTTTAAAATGGCTTCAAATTTTAAATGTTCAAAAATTAATTAAAAAATTTTAGAAGCCTAAATCAAAATTCTAATTCCAACAAATCACAGATCTCAACCAGGCCTTTCTAACGATACCAGACACTGCTGGTTAGCAATGCCCAGTTTCGATATTTTTTGACACTACTCCAAAAAAGTGAAACTTTTTAATTTTCCTATATTTAACACATGAGACCTCAACTTGAGGTAAAATTACGCAATAACCGTACGACTACAACTTTAATTTTAAAAACTCATTAAAATATACCGTTTGGACCATGAAATACGTAAAAATCAGCGAGATCGGAGAAAGTCGAAAAAAATGACCAAAATTTGGACCCCCCCCCTTAAGCTATTTCAAGGCTTACAATCAATCATATGTTGGATGTTGTATCTTGGATAGACTTGTGAGCTGTCATTTGCCAAGCAGCTTGTCGTTTCCAAAACATGGGCGTTGTTTTGAGGGTGGGCGTTTATTTAATTACAAAAATCAAATCCGGCTTGCCGATTGTCCATGGGCTTAATACGGCATGATTAACACGTAAAGAACTCAACTTTAAGGTGAAATTACTCGTAGGACAACTGCGAAAGACTTATGCCTTTAGGCAAATTTTGTCTTTAAGACTTTTTTGTAAATTTTGTGGGGAGGAACTAACTGAATATTAAGAGCTTGGAAAACTAACAAACTTCATAAAAAATGTGTTTCAATCTTCAACTCCTTTCACGGCAATCAAATCAAAAATTAATTTTTGTGGTTAAGATTGATTTAAATGTAGTATTAAATTTACACTGAAAATAAAATTATGCCGATTAATTTCTGAAACACCTGGATCTTATTTTGGAAAAAATGATAGTTTGTAATCTGAAATACTTTTAATTTGTTAAACCACAACGTTTTTAAACTTACGGGATTTCAAAAATTACTTTTGCCTTCATAAAAAATTTTTGCCTAATTTCAATTTCAGATTTTCTTACGGAAGTTCAGTGAAAGGTGACGATTCAAATACATTTTTCTGAAGTTGGTTTGTTTTCGTAATTAAAAGTATTAATTTATATTATTTCATATTAAAAGTAAAATTTATGGGGTCCAGCTTTTTGCTAGAAATAAGCTTAAAAATTAAGTTTAAATCGTTAGCTTACAGTGAGCTAACGAAATGCTGGATGGAAAAATAGTTTTCAGATTCAGATTTCCTGAAAACCCTGTCTGCAAAAACTCCCTTGGTCCCCCCTTAAAAACTTAAAAACTATTATTTTTTCAAATTTTAAATTTTTGTCTCAGATCGATTAGAAATGTGTTAAATTGCACCCATACCAATTCCAGCTCAATCGTTTAAGTTTTGCGAATTTTGGACACAGGTGTGCGTATTCGGGAGAATCACCCTTAAAGACTAATTCCGTTCCTCCCTACAAAATTTAGAAAGGCCCTACTTTAAAATATCATAGGGGTCGCGGCAGCGACCCCTATAATATGTGTGAAAAGTGGCTGGAGACAGTGTAAAATAAGCTGCGCAGAAGCTGCGCAAAATCCTGCGCAGATCCTGCGCAGATTTCATGCGCAAATTGTAGAGCACATCGAGTTTAGTATGTCTGTGAAGTTTCAGCCCCGTATCACTTACCGTTAAAAAGTTGCGCCCCGGACCGGTTATGGCGGCGATGTTTTTTTTTCCGGTTTCTCCTATTTGATGGTTGTATTGTACATAATGTTCGCCGCTTTACGTGATCTGCAGCGGTGGGCCAACCTAAAGGGCTATGGGGTCTAGTAGTACCCTCTAAAGAATTTAAGAATCACAACTTTTTTGCGCCGCAGCTGCGCCACAGCGCCGCAGTGGCGCCGCAAAGTCGGCTCATAGCGAAAAGTGACCATTTTTGTGGTCGTCGCTCAGGTCGAACGTTACGAGCTGGAGCGGATTTCTTTTTATATTCTGAAATCACATATATTGAACTAACTAACGGTCCAGGTTGCGTTTCTCTACCACTTCCCTAGCGACCACAGTGGCCCGTCAAAAATGGCGAAAATTCGAAAAATGAAAAATCGAAATTTCTCGCTATCTATTTAACTTTGAAAGCTCAAATCTTCCATACAAGGGTTTTCTGGCACGGAGAATCGATTCCCGCAGTCAGTTTTACCGTCTGACCCACCCAGCTTGCTGGGCTGGTTCCACTTTGCCGTCGGCAGGGTCAAGTCGGAAACTGCTTCCTGGAGGTCCATAGTAGGCTCTACCTGGTCTCTCAAAACTTTACCTATAGGGGTTTTCTGGTGTGCCCAGCTCATTCCCGGTATCCGTTTTGCCGTCCGACGTGTCTATATTGCTGGGCTGGTTCTACTTTGCCGTCGGGAGGGTCAAGTCGGAAACCGCTTCCGGAGGTCCATAGTAGGCTCTACCTGGCCTCTCAAAACTTTGTCTATAGGGGTTTTCTGGTGTGCCCAGCTCATTCCCGGTATTCGTTTTGCCGTCCGACGTACCTATTTTGCTGGGCTGGTTCTACTTTGCCGTTTGAAGGGTCAGTCGGGTGGGAGGATCAAATGGTCGAAAATAAAGTTTCTCAAAAGTGGTCAAATTTGGTATCAAATGAAAGCCCTAAGTGAGCTGAGCAACTTTTGTCATAGAACTGCGTACCCAAAGTGGCTGTAGAGTGCTGTGGTGGGGTGGGGTGGGGACTTAGGCGATTTTGGGTCAAAACTAAAATTTTTCAAAAGTGGTAAAATTTGGTATCAAATGAAAGCCCTAAGTGAGCTGAGCAACTTTTGCCATAGAACTGCTTACCCAAAGTGGCTGTGGGGTGCTGTGGCGGGGTGGGGTGGGGACTTAGGCGATTTTGGGTCAAAAATAAAATTTTTCAAAAGTGGTCAAATTTGTGTTAAATGAAAGTCCTATGCGAACGGAACAACGTTTGTCATGGAGCCACCCACCCAAACTTGCTGTGCCAAATAACGTCACGTGCCCATGAAACTTTGTCTTTACTGCTTCAACCGGAATGTGAACGATATACGTAATATAGACACAGCCAACACACACATATTATCCTCTTTTGTGCGGAGCATTTTTGTTACTTGTATATGTTACGTGCAAATTGTGTTCCCGTGTAAATTGTAATTTGCACGGGAAAATCGTGCAAATTGTAATTTGCATGATGAAATCGTGCAAGTTACAATTTGCACGGTTGTTTTCCGTGTAAATTGCAGTTTGCATGGAAAGTGCCGTGCAAATTGTAAAATGACATCTTAGGTTAGACCGTAAATTTTAAAAACTTTGTAAACTTTTTGTAATTTCAAAAATGGTATCTTATAAGTTAGTGACTAAGATAAACAAAATGATGATGATGATGAAATCATGCAAATTAATTATAATTTTATATTTATATATTTTACAAATTAATTAATTATAATTATAATTTAATTTTCTGTCCCTTTTGTCTCTACAGCCTTAAGATAGATGCGAAAATTTGACCAAAACTGTACCATGTTTGGGTATTTATACAAGTAGGAAAACGTTCCTTGCAGTCGCATGAAAAGGTTAATATGAGCTATGATGGTCAACATTTAAATGTGTCATTAAGGACAAGATTTAAAATGTTTAATATGAGCCAGCATCTAAATTAGTAGGGAACAAGATGTAAACGGCTAATATGAGCCTCTACGTTTCTCTTGGTTTCTACAGGTTCTTCACCACCGCCACATCACAATACACATTTAAGACCATTGTGTAACTCAACGAAACGAAACCGATTTAAATGTTGGCCATTATAGCTCATATTAACTTTTTCATGCGAGTGCAAGGTAGAGATGAGCATTTTGGCCCGTCGGCCCGGGCCGGGCCGACCTCCATTGGTTAGCGGGCCGGGCCGGGCCGGGCCGAGAAATTTTTTAGTTGCGGGCCGGAGCGGGCCGAAACGGGCCGGATCAACTCTAGAAAATGTTATAAAATCACTAAAATTAGCTACACATTTACTGATTCTTGTTATTTTATGGCAAAATTTAACATTTCGTAGCATAATTTAGCCTCTCCATCTTACATTGAAACAATATTGTTAGTAAAATTTTGGAATTTTTCTTTTGGCGGGCCGGGCCGGGCCGAATTTTGGAACGGGCCGGGCCGGGCCGGGCCGAAAAACTTGGCCAGCGGGCCGGGCCGGGCCGGGCCGAGCAAATTTTGGAGCGGGCCGGGCCGGGC
This sequence comes from Trissonchulus latispiculum, assembly GCA_030248195.1. Classification (NCBI taxonomy): domain Eukaryota; kingdom Metazoa; phylum Nematoda; class Enoplea; order Enoplida; family Ironidae; genus Trissonchulus; species Trissonchulus latispiculum. The sequence continues at coordinate 49,360 of JASAND010028335.1, read as the reverse complement.
CGGGCCGAAAAACTCCGGCCCGTGCTCATCTCTAGTGCAAGGAGCATTTTCCTACTTGTACATATAAATACCAAAGCACGGTACAGTTTTGGTCAAATTTTCGCTTCTATCTTAAGACAGTAGAGACAAAAGGGACAGAAAACTAAATTATAATTATAGTTAATTAATTTTTAAAATATATAAATATAAAATTACAAATTTGCACGATTTCACCATTATCATTTTGTTTATCTTAGTCACTAATTTATAAGATACCATTTTTGAAATTACAAAAAAGTTTACAAAGTTTTTAAAATTTACGGTATAACCTAAGATGTCATTTTACAATTTGCACGGCACTTTCCATGCAAACTGCAATTTGCACGGAAAACAACCGTGAAAATTGTAATTTGCACGATTTCAGCATGCAAATTACAATTTGCACGATTTTTCCGTGCAAATTACAATTTGCACGGGAACACAATTTGCACGTAACATATATACCGTTTCTAAAATTTTGTATTTGTAAAATATTTGCAAATAAAATATGTAAAAATCGATTGGAAAAAGTCGAAATAATGGCCCAAAAATGGATCTATTATATAAGTTAGCTCAGAATAAAATTAATCTCACAGTGAGCTAGCTTATCCTGAGCCATAAAAGAGCTGAATTGAAACGTGCGGATTCGTGTTTTGTTACCCCAAAAACAGTGTACACAAGCTTACAGTAAAATCGGAAACAACCTTTTTCGGTTTTCCTTGCTCTCCCTTTGCGAATCAAAAATCTTGCAATATTTGAACTCACCTATTACTCAGCTCAGCTCAGCTCACGGTAATAGAATATCGGGTGGGGTCGGCGTGTGTTAAACCGAGTTCGTTGGAATTTTATTTTTCTTGTAGGAAAGTATACTTGCGTGGCCAAAAAAGCGTGTAGTCTCTCTCTGATACCTAGCCGGTTTCTACATACAATCCTCAAAGCCCGTGAAAACCTGGCCGACCCCACCCGATGACACTCAACATAAATATATAAACATTTCTAGGTGAAGGGATGAGACCCCCACAAAAATACTTTACAGCTGGTAGTACACTATTTGCGCTAACAAGGAAATCATGAACGTTATTGGAAAATCTTCAAAAATCTACCTTTGAGCTGTTTCTGTCATTTTTTGATGTTTCGAATGGGATAAGTGCAGAGTTGGACGCGGTCGCGGGTACCCGCGGGCGATCGCGGTCGTGGTCAAATTTTCTTGACCGCAATGACCGCAAATTTCCATCAAATCTTCGCAATTGGGCCAATTTGTAGCAAAAATTTACAATTTTTCCAAAATATTTTACGTATTTCCATTGCCATAAGTGGTCCTCTGGACGAATCTTCAGGTTAATATTTATTCTTCATTTTGTTTTACTACGTTTGCCTGTTGGTTGGACAAGCTGTACACACTGTCTGTCCTTACAGTCTTACTGAAATTTGTTCAAATTTGTTTATTTTTAGTTCTGTCTACTTTGATTTTAGAAAATTTCTTAATTTTGCGAGTTCAGCGGAATTAGTCACCCTACACCTACAATCTCGAAGTCACTCGAATGCTCTTACCAATACCTACAACTTTGTAGTTTCAAGTATTCGTTGACCCCTTAAGATTTCAGTGATAACGCCAAAAACTTTTTGAGTCAAAAAAGACCATTTCTCGAAAAATCTGATTTTGTCAGATTTTGACAGCTTCTCAAGAACACAGGTCGGTTAGTTAAGTATTGGCCACATTTCTACTCCTACAATTCATGCTACCCCAACGGAGATCTCTATCTGGCATTTCTGCCTAACCAGTAAGCTCAGCAACAAAAGTGTGACATTTTAAAAATGGCAATTGGATTGTTTTGAACACGAATTTTTCTGAACTCATTTAATTAATTAGAAAGCGGCTTTGCACTGGCGTTGGGACAATCGCCGCTTGCTATTTGCAAGAGGTTTGAGTTTGATCATTTGATTTGGGAAAATAAGCGTCCAAACTTGAAAATTTTGAAGAAAATCGGAAAAACTTTTGTTTTCCTCAAAATAATGAGCTTGTTTGTTTATTAAACAATTTCAGAAAAAATAACCATTACAAAAACCAAATCCTTTTGTAATTTCAGTTGCGCGATCGAAAAACAGTGAAAATACATACCTTAAATATGCGAGAAAGTGGACTTTTAACACGGATTTAAAGCTCACTAATTCAAAATTTTGCGGTCACACAATTAGCATGCGGGCTGCGGTCGCGGTCGCGGGCAGTCCCGGTCACGACGTCTGCGGTCGCGGGGCGGTCGCGGTCAAGAAAAATGTGTCCATCTCCAACTCTGGATAAGTGTGCTTTACGCAACCGAATTTCTTCGTATTTGGCACACTTTTTCTTAATTTTGAACTCTGGTCACAGCAAATGTTTGCTTCCAGGTAACACCAGAACAGAATTTTTTGATTCGGCTGCTAAATTTTCCAAATTTTGGACGGTTCTTCAAGTTCGAGCTATTTTTACTCCAGCCATTAATTCTACAGCGAAGCTTATGCTATGAATATAATTGTCCATTGTGTATACTCTTACTAAGTCAGAGCTTGCATGTTTTCATTGAACCAGTTAGCTAAGGAAAAAATTTTAGTTATTTTTGTTGGGTGTCGGAAAAGTTGAGTCCTTCGGGGTCCTTCGGGGTTTAGCGGATCGGGTCACAGGATGACAGTTAAGAATCAACGAGTAGGTGCTTTGGCCACGCACATGCTTTATCGTGCCTTTTAAGAGTAAGCCAAATTCAATGATATTTTGAGATAAGTGTAATCACTGCCCATTTTAAACGGCTTCAATTTTCAAGTCGTTTCGCTCACCTTACACTTAAAAAGTCCTCTGGCTCATTACTGTCTTTTAATTTCCAGGACACAGTATTATCGTTCCCCATCAGCCAGGAGTAGGACCGACTCAAGCTGCGCAGGATGGAACAGAAGCTCCAGATATCCGTGAAGGAAAACTTGAGCTTGGCGGCGAAAATGCGAGAAAACGAGTGGTCACTTATGTTGGTGCCACAGTAAGTTAGTAGTTCAAAGTTGTTAATCTATGCATTTCTTATTTACCAACGTAGCTGATTAATATTACAAAATTAAAGTTTTGAACTGTTAAATTTGAGCCGATATATAGATACAAAATATGCAAGGGCATTCGCTAAATTAATTTTCAACTATGAAGTTAAAAATTTTATAAAACCATTCGATTGCAGGAGACGCTAGTCTGCCCTGGCGAAGTTGCCAAGGGAATTTTGGCGGATATTAAATGGACAAAGACCGAGGGATCTCTACCCCAGCGAGCCCACGTGGACAATGGAAAACTGGTCATTGATAACATTGAATCCGGAGACGTGGGAACCTATACCTGTCACGTGATCACTCAGGATGGATTTGAACTGCAGATCAATGTTACAGTGATCGTTGGCGGTACATCTTCACATTCATTTCATTCGTTTATTTAATTAACTTTGTTTCTATTTATTTGTTTATATATATTTGTTTATGCTACTTGTATAAATAAATGCTATTTTTGGCGGCTATTTTGTCGATTTCTTGAAGGTTTCTTGAACCTTTATTAAGCATGGAACGCTTTTCTAACTTTCAGATCTTGTTCCACAGTTCAAGAGCGACGGAGGTTATATTGTTTTACCTGGTCTGCCAAAGGAAAGTTCTGACGCATTTGAAATCGAAATCTCATTCCGACCTACTGAACCTGACGGTAATATACCAGGATAAATTTAGGCAGTTGTTCTTTACGTTAGCAAGGCTTTAGAGATCAAGTATGTAATGTGAACCTTACACTTGCAGCTGTATGTTTACACTTGTTTGTTTTTGTACCTTGTTTTGTTAATATATTGTTAATAAGGTTGATTTGGCTTAGCTTTTCAGGTGTAATTTTTGCTACTATGAATCCCACAACTGGTGATCTGCTGGCCTTTGGTCTGAAGGAAAGCAGACCAGTTTATGTTTACTATTCGGAAGGCATCGCGGAACGGCAAGGTGTAATTGATGCCAAGGACGCCCTGCCTTTGAATGAATGGCATACTGTACAAATCAAGCAAAATACAGACGGCCGTAAGTATAAAAACCTGTTTGCTTATTTATTGTAAAGCAGCGGTGTGTAAGTATAGGTATAATCAGATTAAGATTAGTTGTGTATTTTTAGCAGAAGATTGATTGACTAGGTTTTCCCTCTAAACTGGAACATAATGGCATAATTTTATTTCTAGTTTAATTTAAGTTATATAATTTGGTTCATAAATAACTTTTAATGATCCTTCATTATGAGAAACCACTGGTCACTGGATGGATGGACCAGTGGTGACTTAGTTTCATTAGCAATGTTTGATGACTAGGTAAGTTGACTAACTATGTTTAGACCACTTGATTGTGAACTACGGAGAGGAAAAGGTAACCGTTGCTAATGAAGAAGGTTTCACCGGCTTCCAGCATGGTGATACCAGTTATATTGGGGGCGTGGAACCCGGTCCAGTTTCTGCCGTCATTTCACCGCTGATCTCCGACTCCTCTTTTGGAGGTAATTTAGCGCTGACTGTACAACGTGACTGTGGTTAAATGACAAGTTTACGTTTTAGTAAATCATAGTAACGGTCTCCAAAAAACAAAATACAAGTTGAATGAAGCTATTGATTCTTTATTTAGCCCGCTGTTTATTAGAATATCTACATTTTCGAAATCATTTACTGGAATCCTCGTGTATATACTTCCTGGCATTAGCGTGAGATTTACTAAACGAAGCACAGTTGTAGTCAACGTTAAAGTTGCAAATTATCTGTCGACTATTAACAGCTCCGAGCCCTGTTAAAAACTCGACGGTTAAACTTTCAGGTTGTGTGAGCGAAATTTTATTCAACGGTCGCCGGATAACAATCGGAACTGACAGACTGCAAAGTCCTGGGAACATTGGAATGTGTGAATTTGTGTGTCAGGAGAACGCCTGTTATGGGGACGGACTTTGCCGACCCTGCAACACCCAGCAGAGAGGCTACGAGTGCTCCTGCACTCTGGGTCACGCTGGGCCCAGCTGCTCTAGAGCCAGCGAAGAATGTATCGAAGCAGCCATTGCTGGCAGTAAGAATCTTGCAAAGCTTTGTCTCAAGTTTTTATTTCCGTAATGTTTGCAAAAGTCTATTATAAACGCTTTGAAAAGAATTTCTTAAAAATTTTAAGAGAGCTTTAGGTTGATGCTGATTTCAGAGAGATGTGAATATGGAAGGTGTTTGCCGGATGAAGCTTCTACAGAAGGATTTTCTTGCCTGTGTCCTTTGAATACAACTGGACCATACTGTGAACAGGGTATTCTGAGATATTTACTTTTCTATCTTCAACTATATTTCATCTTTTCAACTTTTATTTTATTCTTCTCTTAATGTTGAACTGAATTGTGTGATCACTTCACTTTAAGATTTACCTGCCACCGTGATTCATTTTTACACCCACTGTTTCAGAAATTCAACTTGGGCATTATCTGACCTTTGACAATGACCGGTCCTTTGTATCTCTTCCGAAACCTGTACCTTCAGTTCGAACCATGGATGTAAGTTTTATCAAATTTCTGTCCAACGAAAAAGACAGTTTAATAAGTTCATGCTGAAAATGGTTTTCATTATTTTTAATTCTGTAGTAGTTAAATTGTCTTGAGCACGTCGATTTTATTTTTACTTATACTTAGATCGAATTCAAAATCAAGCCGTCCAGTTTGGAAGACAGTCTAATCCTTTACTTGTCGGGAGATCAAAGTGGTCATGGTGACTATCTAGCCGTCGTTTTGATTGAGGGACAACTGGAGCTTAGATTTGACACTGGCGGAGGTAAGATCCTGGAGTATACATATACGAAACTGTTTTGCTTTAGCCTTTTTTAATTTCGCTCTAACATTTTGCATAACGATTATCAATGCATGTCGTCTCTGTCTTGGCTTCGCCAGCTTTCCTTATTTTTCACTTTTTCTTTTCCTATTCGCTTCTGTTTTCCTTTCAGGCTGTTCTGCTGACGCCATAGAATACAATACTGTTCCACTTATTGGCGGAGAAAAAATAAACTTCTATCGTACGGAGAAGGTTAGCTCCATTAAGGAATGCGCCCAGGCCTGCTATCGAGACGCCCATCAGGAGCCGCACTGTAGGTCGGCTGGTTTCGTTCCGGCTCAAGGGGTTTGCTTTATTTCAAAGCACGGACCCACCAATGGAGAAATCCAGATCTGTGAACCTGGAGCAGAACATGCCGATCCGACACAGCCTGTCCTAGTTAAATGCATTAGATGTCCAAGTAGGTTGGAAGTGTGCGGTGGAACTAGCTTAACTATTTCTGTAACAAACAGTTAATATTTAGTTTATTAGTTAGTAGGCAGATAGATGACAGTTTTTAGTGCGTGCAGTTGTTTAACGTTAGTGAGGAGCGTTAAGAGGAAAAGAGTGGTGCAGACCTTGAACTATTTAAAGTGGTAACATTTGAATATGTTATTAGCAAATCTGTAACAATCTTCCAGCTTCAAGAAAACCCACTCTATACGTCACCATCATAAAGTGGCTGCTAAAGTGATGTCTTGTTGTAGGCGCAGCCATTATTCGAAACGATGCCAAATTACAAGAAGGTGAATGGGTGACCGTGCGTATTTCAAGAACCGCAAGAGATGGAGAAATTCAAGTGTTTGGTGAACCATTCGGATCGGCTACGGCATACGTAAGCTTTCTATTGTAGTCTTTTCTCTCTGTTGAAAGTTTGTACTAATACCAAGAGTACAGAAAATACTAATGACAAGACGAGCATGACGATTTGGAATTGGAATTTGGAGATGTGCGATAAAAAGTATATACAAACTGTAATTTTCTGTCGAAACTATAAATTAGCAAACATGCACACAATGCTAGGAGCAAGTATGGAACTCTTGATACTCTGTGTAATTAAACAACTGTGCTTTGCATCCAGTCACCCTCGACCGGTCGGCAAACTCAAGTGGACTATTAGGTGTTTTACGCTGAAAATGAAACGATAATTACAATCGAACACCAGGCTTCACCCTCTCACTCCGCCTCTATGGATGTCATGTTCAAGGCTGGCCGGGCCAGTTCCTTGAAGACCCTCTCCTCAAATTGCACCTATTAATTCTATGCTGTAAATTATATTAGATGTGGAGCAGGCCACAATTTGAGTAGAGTATGCTGATCAGCGCTTAAGTTTTGCCCTCCCTACGTGAAAAAGTATGGAAGGAAGCTTGCGCACAAGCTAATATTGGACTGAGTTTTGCGTTTGGATATGCAATTTTTTAAATAACTGGTGACGCTTTTTATGTATATATTTCAGGGGACCGCAGCTGGTAATGGACCACTCCTTCATGTGCGAGGACCACTGTATTTGGGTGGTGTCCCTCCTGAGGTCTCTGTCAACATCGGTGTTGAGACTTCGACTTCGTTCAAAGGTTGCATCGATTCTGTTGTAAGTAGTCCATTATGCAAACTGAAATTTCATTTGTGTTAATTGAAAGCAAAAGAAGGTAGCAAAGATGGCCTTAGTTGCTAAACGGTGAAAGCTAACGTCTGCTAATTCTGATGTAACCAGGATCAGTTGAACACTAAGTGAAAGATTTACTGCATGTATGCCGCGTTAGTTAAATAAGTTAAATAAAGTTAATAAACTGGCTAAAGTTGTATTTCAGCAACCAAAGACTAAGCGAAGTATATATTAAAAGATTCTTTGTAATAGAAGTAGATATCGGTGGATCAATTCCTACCCTGGACTCTTTTTTGGTTTCTCTTCCTTTCTGATTACAACCTGTACTGGTATTTGAGCCTGCAAAATTTCTTCTACTTATTTGTTACAGGTTACAGTTAACAATAAGGACACCAGTATCATAGTAGATTCTGTGGACAGCGGTGCGATTACTACCTGTGAAGTCGAAAATCCTTGCAAAGAGGATTCTTGTGGTGACGGAGTTTGCATTCGTACAGGACCCACAGGATATACTTGTCAGTGTACTGAAGGAAAAACTGGTACTTTGCATATCTGAAATTGTTGCATAGAAAACAGATTAACCTTTGGTACTGTATGGTTTATCGGATTTCTTTTTTCAACGTAGAAGGTTCGCTTCGACTTGCAGCAAAGTTTATCTCTGCCGGAAAACGCCCATATGCTTTTCCTTTTCTAACTGATGTCCAACAAATTTGTGCAAAATTATAGGGTCCTTTTTGGAAGTTGATCCTTGGCATGCCAACGCGACTAAGTTTTTCTAGCAAGACTGCTATGCGCAAGGTGAAATTCTCTTTCAAGGAGACTTTGAAAAACTACGTTTTGACACCCGTGAACCTGTAGAATACTAACCCGTAAATCTTCCTGGGCTTATTTCTAACTGCCAACATGCACCAAATTTCTCCGAGACACTTCAAACTGGGGCGTGTAGCAAACGTGCACTAAGCTCTTTCTATCAATTTCAGGAAATAACTGTGAAATTGATATGACACTCGAACCGGAAGAATCAGAGGAACCGGAAGGAACTTCACCAACCTTGCCGACGGAGCCAACCTCGACCACTGGAGCGACAGAACCAACCAGCACCAGCACGTCAGTTCCTGTTGAAACAGACGCTCCAACTGAACCTGCTGAAACACCGGGACCGGAACCGGAAACAGAGAAACCCGTTGAACCGGAACCGGAACCGGAGCCCACGAGTTCCGTAACCTGCGAGGCGAATCCGTGTGGAGTTCATGGAACCTGTCAGGAAAACGGAACGAGCTATGTGTGCCTTTGTGCCATCGGATTTGCTGGAAAGAACTGTGAAGACTGTAAGTTAACTGTGTTGCCGTGAACTATTAGCTTTTAATTTGATTTAATTTAGTTCGTTTTAACTGAAGTTGTTCAAGGGGGGAAAAGAAAGTTGTGACCTAGTAGCTCGCAACATTTTTCTTGTTTCCAGTCACAGATCAATCAATCATATCCAACTGGAGTAGGGTGTTCTGAAAAAACAAGCATATCCCTCTGCGACCAGGCATAAATTTGCGGCCAGGGGTCACTACATAGGGTTCAATCAGTGGCTGAAGGCAGTGCGGCAGTTAGGATGTACAGGATGTGTGTACCCTCTAAGAGGTATAACACTTGGGATGTTCTTGTATGATTGCTCAAAGGAAGACGCTACATTACACAATACACAGGTTACATATGTAGAAGAATCCACCAGACAAGCAGATAGAAAGATTGTATATATCCTAAAGGGAAGTCTTTGATATAGCTATTAGCTATACATTGTCTGGTGAGAGTAATTAACGTTGCCTGTTTTGGAGGAGCTCTGAAGATTTTCATCGGTGTATTACTTCTTGTGCTGCCGAAACCCGGGACCAGACTATGCCGCGCAGGAGAGCCCCGCATCGTTCTCCTGCCTTCTCTTCTGATCCGGATAACACCCCAGAACCTGTATTACATGAACCCCGGGAAGCTCCTCAGCAACCGAACAATGACATAGCCCGTTTAGTTGATGTCATTCAACAACAAATGCTTCTCCAGCAACAACAAATGAAATTACAGCAAGAAGACTTTCTCAGGCAGCGCCAGGAAGATCAAACTGGATTTGAACAGTTGCTGGCGTTTCACCGAGAGAATAACAACCAACCAGGCAATCGTCCAAACGTCACTGTTCCCTTCGAACTCGCCGATCAACGCCTGCTCCCCTTGGTTGAGTTACAATTGACCCCCTACAGCCGTGCACTGGCACTGTGCTGAGCAAATTACGGATGCGTTCCAACGAAGACCCCCCATTTCTCGAAAGAGCGGTCTGGATAAACGCTTTACCGCACCAACTACGTGAGAAAGTTATTACGCTTATTACGATCGAGGTCACGATGACGATAACATCGTCGCCGTCCAAGAAGTCACAGTTAGCATGGTTCGATCCATCCAACAGATAAAGTGTCTATCTAGTCCGGAAAGACCGAGACCAATTGATGCGTCCGACACAACGACGAGGAGATTATTCCAACTACAACGTGGAAAGAATCCGTCTGGCAAGAAATTGTCAGATACTCCATCCCGACCTTGCAGTCATTGTTCTGGAGACCACTGGGACTCTAGCTGTCCGAAGAAGGAAACGGACGCTCCTGGCAACGGTAAACGGGTTAACGTTCTTACACTAACAAATTCAGCGAAACTACAGGAAAGTTTAACAATAAAACTTAGTTCAAGTCAGAGTTGTTGTTGTTCATTTCCGGGCTCCATCAGCTTAGAAAAGCTACAAGAGGGCACTTCGGCATTTACTGGCCCAGCACACGTCTTTGCATAATCAGGTCCACGCATCGGAGAATCAGGAAAGGAAATGATGTGGGGGACTGGACCCAACCGCTCGGCAGCATAATTTGAGGACTGCAGAGATGCTTCACTGTTAACCCAACACAGTCGTGTTCCCGGGAATTTGGAACCCATTTGCGCCGTTGACCAGACGGACACTTGTGGGATCTCAACTCAATTCCCAGTTACCTTATTTCCGGGAGCATTGAGGAGAACTTTCAAATGATTTTCCCGCGTGCACAATTTTTTATTCTTTCACCACTTTGGATTTTAGATGTAAGGTTTGTTTGCTACATTTTTCGTATACAAAAGATATGCCACCAGCAGGTATGTTCTATCCTTGCGGGCAAAAACAAGCAAAGGTATTCAGTGTTGAAGCTATAAAGAACAGTGGTCTATTGTAATTAAGTGCATACGTATGTATAGCTGTTGGCTGAAATGTTTAAATTGACCCATTTAATTGCAAAAATGATGAGTTTCTCTTCGAGCTGACAATAATTCTTTATAAAGCTGAGCCGTTTATGAAAAAATAAAAAAATTTCAATTTAGTTCGTGCTTCAAAATAAGAACAAACTCAAAGCATAGCTAAAAATGTGGAAAAATGCACAAAATTTGAGAAAATCACTAAAATTTTTAATTTGAACACTTCTAAAACTTCCCAGAATAATTAAATTTTTTCGACATTTTTCCGTTTTTTTCCGATCCTCAGTAAAAAAGGAAAAACGGAAAACCCTTTTTTCCGGGAGTTTTTTTTTCAATGCCCAACCCTACTACGAAGGCTTTGAAGGCCAGGTCTCCTTTAGTTTACCTGACGGCGGGACCACAGCAGCGGTGACGGTTCAATTTGCAGTTGTTACTGGTCCCTGCCTCCTTTCTGTCGAGATGGCTCGTCGTCTCGGTCTTGACTGTTTCTGGCCACTACAACTTTCACTAACTCGTTGCAACAGCACTCCGACTCGCAGTTTAGCTTTCCGCCAACTTCAAACTCGCTCACAGCAAGAAAGCAGTTCTGTCGTCGACTCCGCTCGCTTTTCCGTCCCCGCTGGAGGAGAGGACCGCCCCGTCTATTTCGAACCATACTCAGATTCTGGCAACTTTTGCACGAGTCCGACGGTGTGGTCTCTGTTCCGCTTCTCCACAGGCATGCCGGGACTCTTCCACGGAAAATTGGTCAGGTGTTTGAAGTGGAAGAACAAGTATAGGTAGTAATTGCGTTGCCTGTTTTGGAGCCGCTCTGTATAAACACATATAGCGTTTTAATTTTTTAATTTTAGTCCGCCCTGTAGAGGAAAATGTTCGCTTTAATGGGCAAAATTGGATAGAACTGAGCAAAGATCTCATGCCACATTTGAGTACAGAAGTGAAGGAAGTGATAACCTTCAATATCAAGACAAAGGCAGCTAACGGGCTGATATTGTGGCACGGACAGCCGAAAGATTCTTCAGGCGCTGCTGAAGACTATCTGGCGGTTTCTCTCAGTGATGGATACGTTGAATTCAAGTAAGTTTGAAATTTCTTTCAAAAAACTGCCATGAAAGGATATCTAAAATTTATTTAGAGTGCATGCTGCATATGTAGGTGTAATCGTGGTGTAAAGTGTAATGTACATAGGAGCTGTGCTGTGCAGGGCAGGGTCCGTTACTGCAAAAATCAGTTGACGGTTATGTTGGTGCGTTCTCAATGTACGTGAGTTCTGGCAACACTAAAAAAACAAGTATATACATACTTGTGGAAGATGGGATTAGATAAGGGAATTGTTGAAAGTGAAGCATGTTTTAGCTTGTGCTGTATTCCAATAGCAAGATAAGCATTTTATTATGGCTCACATTTTCAAAATGTTACAGCAAGAAATGCGTTGGGATAGAATCTCATGATGTCTTCAATGTGTACAATCCAACTTGAGATATGCAGTATGAAGTATACATCTACTATATAAATAAACGGTTCCAAAACGTTCGAACTCGCATTTACTGAATGATAAAGATCAAAATTTAGTTGATAAATTCTGCTGTTCGCAGTTACACTTCGTATTTTATTTTAGGTATGATCTCGGTGCAGGACCAGCCGATATTGTGTCAAAAGATGTTGTTAACGATGGCAACGTGCACAAGATAACACTGGAACGGTACGTTGAGGAAGCAATAAATTTGCTGCAAATGTATGACTTACTATTGTTGAACTTAGTAGTTAGTACAAATGCATACAGTGTTTAACTACATAGCCCGGTCTTATTTTTCTTTTTCAGCATCGGTCAACAAGGAAGTCTTCAAGTTGACGACAAAGAAGTGGTTGAAGGAAGCTCTAAAGGAATTCTGGCCATGCTGAACACCTTCGGAAACATATTTGTCGGTAGGCCGCTGTTAAGTGTCAAGGATGTATCATAGTGAATTATTGCGTTTGCATGCGTCAATATATAATTGGAAAAATTCTAAAGTTTGAAATAACAGCAGTTTTTGGCCTTTCAATGACCTACGGGCGACGGACGAGATTGTGCGGCTGATGAATAGCTCTTACAACTATTACAGCTCTCGGCAGCAGGCACGAGACAGATGGAAGTAAAGCGCAGGGTAAGCACTTGAGCCGAGTTCAATCGAACCGAGAAGCCTTTTACTGACTCACCATTGAGAAAGTTCATAATTATCCTGGAAGCCATATAACCCAACTGGACTAGGCTAACCGATTACATACAAGAAGTGGCTTGTCATCTTCACTCACACAAGCCAGATAGAAAGCTGTGGAATATTGGAATATTAAGCATAGTGGGCTTAGCTTACCAAAGTCAAAACCGTTTTAATTTAAATCGGATTTGCCGATTTCCGATGAATATGACTACCACTGTGCTAGTGGAGTCTGGAGCACAGTCGAACCAAGTTTAACGTTTATTCATTCGTTATAGGTGGTGTACCAGACCTGGAACTGATGACAAATGGCGCTTTTGATCAAAACTTCGTTGGCTGTATTTCTGACTTAGTCTTTGACGAACACGTGGTCGATTTCATGGAAGACGCTGTCGGCGGTGTCAATGTTTCCGAGCGCTGTGAAGACAAATAAACATTTAGTATTAAGACTGACTTGTTATTCTCTACTTATAACCCGGTTAACTATCTAATATTAGACTAACCATAGTCGCGATATATAGTTTAGTTACTCAGCCAGGAGTGTGTTGTAAGCCTATTGACCAGAATGCAAAATTTATCCTGTTCAAAAGCTATACATAAAATATAGGCTATAAGCTACAGCACGCTCGATTAGTTCTTTGTTTTTGTTGCATCTAAATAGTCAAAAACTGCCATAAATAATGCTGCCAAGCAAATGTTGTACTGTATAGTAAAGAGTGATTAGAAACAAGCACAAAAAACCGAAAAATATTCCAAATTTAGGAACAGTAGGAAGGACTGGCCGGTGTAACTCCGGATAGCCTCAAACACTAGATGTCACTACCAGAGATGGAACCGGGTCGCCGGGTCACCGGGTCAGTTCGGGTCACTTTTTGTACCAGGTCACCGGGTCAACAGCTTGAACCCGGTCTTGACCCGGTTTTCTGAATGTACCTCAAATTTTACAATTGTTTGGCTTACCAAGCTGAAATTTTAGGTTAAATTTTTGTAATATTAATAATAAGCAATATTAATTTGCTTATTTATTACTGCATCTTAGTCTAGTCTTGCGCATTTTCGCAGCTTGAGGCTATTTGAATCTGTCTGTATCTGGCAGGTTATTGTTTTGCTTTATCGGTTCATGATTATTGCGTAAATCATAAATCTGACGCAAACTATATATCATATGGTTTTCAGAATGTTTTTGCAACCAAGGTAAATGTTGAAGATATCAACTGAAGATATCAATGTTGAATCATTTAATTTAATTTAACGCAATAGTTAATAAAACCAAATTTTTAAAGGACTCCTCCGCATTTTTGAACAAGTCCTCATATCTTAGAATGTAAAATTTAGCAGACGGATAAATTATTGGTTTTATCAACTCATTTCTGCATAAGTTTGCAAAATGCTACAGCTACTATTAAATACTTTTTAAAACCTAGAAAAACATAGAGTCATAGTTATTCTTTCGCGGTGGTGATGGCACATTAGAAATCAAAAAATTTAGCATGTTGGTGGCAAAACCAAAATTTTTGGGCAGGTTTTTGAATTTTCTGGAAAACCGGGTCACCGGGTCAAGCCTAAGTGACCCGGTTCCATCACTGGTCACTACCTACAGATACGGTTGTGTAAAGGTTGTGTAGAACCGTGTAACAAGGATGGGCTCGGAGGCCTTGTTAGTTACACGGCCCTGCGGTGGGTCGATGGGGCCGCCGGAACCGATTTACTCAGTATAACAACTTCGTTCTATATTTTATGCTGTGCATATGGATATTTTTTGCTTATTTATATATGCAGCACACATTTTTCTTTAATGTTCATTTGAGGTTTGAAAAGCTTCCTCTATTTATATATTTGACTGAATAAAGCCAAGGGCCATTACGTAAGGCTAAATTAACCATTTTACCTCTTTTCATGTATGCAGAGAGTTAATTTTAGCTCTCCCAGTTTTAACTCTTTTAGCTCTTTTTCGCGAATGCAGAGAGTTAATTTTAACTCTGGCAGTTTTAACTCTTTGATTTTTAACCCTGGGCCTGCGGAGTTAAAAGAGTTAATAGCAGGCAGAGTTCAAATTAACTGAAAAATGAAAATGAAAAACTGAAAAATTAGCATGAAAAGGGTTAAAAGAGTTAATTTTAACTATTGTACTCTACCCATTCGCGAAAAGGCCCCAAGTTAACGAAACTCGGACTTTTTCCATAATTTAATACAGGGATTGCGACCACAAGGTGTCAACTTTGGTCTGCTTTGTTGTTGAATAGTACTCATTTAGGTTTCACTAAATTCGTCCGCACCAGATTTCCTTTTCCCATGGGCATGTTTCGAACTCATAATCCAAACAGAATCAAAATCAATAGTCTAAAAGAAGTAAAAATAAAATAAAATGATAAAGTGATAAAAGAACATAAAACAAAATCAATTAAAACAATCTGTGTTAGAAAGTGCTTGCGCTGCTACCTCTTCCAGACTTGATTCTCATTCCCGCGGCTCATCAGTGACGGAGGATAGAATTTTACTTCACTATAAAATTTTCTATATAGTAAAATAGTTTAAATAGTTAGTAAAATAGTAACCCATAAAATAGTTAATCTTTATCCACATCCTTATTAATATTTGGATGTTTGAGAGCCTTTAGAAAATATGATTTTAAAAGTATTTTTATAATCTTCATACATTAATTTTTTTAACATATTCAAGTTAAAGAAAAATTGTAAAAAAAGATGTAAAAATGTTTCAGTCCTTTCTATGTACCATATTGACTGATCATCCAACAATCAGAAAGGATGATTTCTTATTCATTCACTGCATGCCACAACCACTAGGCACTAAGCCTATTAGCAAGTCCTCTTTTACTTATTTTGACATTTAACCAAGAATTTTGTTAATTGCTAGCAATGCTCTGTCCGAAGCTATTCGTGTTTCGTCTTTGCTTTAAGGGGGGGGGGTCACTTTGGTCAAAAATCTACTTAAAAATTCCGATAATGAGCCCAGCAAGGTCATGTGTAAGCCGAACGTGACCGAGAACAGGGTTGTCCGATACACCAAATTAAAGACTTTACTAAGGTAATATTTATGAGCAGACGCGGACATGTATATTTGACATTTATTTTAAGTAGATTCGTGAGTAATACAAATACAGGCCCTTTTAGTTTGAAGTTAGAGAAAGATGTGGCAAAAACGTAACTTGGAATTAGAATTGCATTAACATATACATAATCTATAGAATTAAAAAGCAAATTTTAAATTACAGGTATGAAATTGTCAAATTAAATGTATACCAAGCATAAAGTGTCCGGTTTATTAAGGCAGAGCTACCCGTAGTATATTTGGTTTTCTAGGTTGGCTTGGGCATACGCCCTGGCAGTTTTCTGCATCACTGGTGTGGACATTGGACAGCCATACATGCGATGCAATGGTAACCTTCCTCTTTCAGAAAGGGTTGAAAGAAGATTATAGCTAATGCATGTACAAAGAGGTTGCGGGATAATGGATTAACAGGAGGAACTGTGCATCTTTGTACTGGTCGCATGCATGGAGTTTGTCTGGAAACAGCTAAGTTAAAGGAACGTTGTGCTTTAACAGACTTCAGGAATTTGCGCGTTAGCAAAGCCTTAGGAACTTTCTATTGAAACAAAAACATTACAAATAAGAATTTACAAAGATTTACATTACTTCCATTTACTTACCTTACATAAACTTATATTTACTTACAAATAAGAAGTTACAAAAACCTTAAAAAACCTAGTTTTATAGGAACGCTCTGATGAGTATAGTAGCAGACATGGAGGGTGGAAAAGGTCCCTCTGTGTTTGTTTCTGCATATCAATCAGAGATAAATTCTAGTTAATAATTACACGATTGCTTTTAGATAATCCTTATCTGATTTTTCAACTTTCCTGTCTGAGTACTCGGCCTACCCTCCGACTCCTTTCTGCAGCCTATCTTTTTTCCCCTTTTGCCCATCCGAGGGGTATAATAGACTTCCGCCATCCTAGTCGCTGTTGATCTGCGGGGGGCGACCTCTGTTGGCAGGCACAACAGAGGTTGCCCTGGGGGCGACTGAAATAACCGTACGTCAGAACTGCTTGGGGGTCAAGTTTTCTATCCTTGATCTTCGCCTCTCCGTCTCTTGTCCATTTTGTTTGAACGGACCGCGGAGGGCAGCATTCCATAGGCCTCAGTGAGTGCCTGACAAATGCTGAGCACCTCGACAAAAAAAAATTAGATCTTTGTGATCTGTCAGGGGGGGCCAAGAAAAATCGAAAAATTTTCTGTCTCCGATTTTTCTGAAAAGATGTATATAGGGGTTTTCGGGGCCGTAGAACACGAATCTGAAGTCCTCATTTGGTCAAGTTTTAAGGGTTTTGAGTGGTGGGGGTAATAAAGATAAGACCCGGCTAGCCCTATCCAGGCGTTCACAATGATTCCTTGAATGTGGAGGACTGTCCAGTATAAATTTAACACCTGTAGATGAAAAATCAATTTGTGAAATTTTCCAAATACAGTCACTATGGGTTTAAATGTCAGGGTTCGGTATCCTGGTATGCTTATGTAGATGTTCCTTCCACGTTATAGCAACGTTCACAAAAAATCAAGACAAGACAAGACGAGTAATTTACTTGAAGAAGGAAGTAACATAATTCAAAACAATAAAATGTTTATTAGTACGAAGTCACAATTTTAATATAAATTTACAGTAAACTCATTAATACTGACATTTGTTAGTATAAATACAAAATACATATTCGTATATACATAAGTCCCCGCCCTTTAAGAAAATTTCTCAGGTTCAAAGTTTCAAGTTGGTTCCGAAGAATACTTACTGTGGTTGAGTTTACAGCCTCTTCGGTAGAGAGTTCCAAAGATTAACTACCCTCCAAATGAAATAAAACCAAATTTGGTCTAAGCAAAGCTTTAAATCTTAGCTTATGTCCTTTTGTACCCCCATCAGAACAGTACTGAAAATAGTCAGAAAAGTCCATATCAAATCATTGTAGCACAAGATTGCATCATTAGCCAATCTTCGATATTCTAAACTAGCTAGTCATAAGGCCTCAAAACTATCTACATATGAAAGATTGTACATTCCCGGCAAGCGTTTTGTGAAAACTCGTTGAGCACGCTTAGCAATATCTTTCAATGGATACGGTGACCAAACATGTGTTATATTCCACTAACGGTCTAACATAAGTTTTATACAATTTAAGTAGCATCTGAGTATCTAGAGTTTGAAAAGATCTAAATATTCTTGCTGACACAACCTGTGCTGCTCCACTTACTTTTTCGCAGTACTTAGAAACTTTTTGTTCTCCTGATAACAGAACTCCTAAATCATTTACATCTCCCACATTCTCCATTGGTTCTCCCGTTAAATACAAGTCCACCTGCTGTGTGATCCACCAATCAAAATACATGACCCTTCGGTATGGACAGATTCAACTGCCAATCTATAGCCCAAGCACTCAAGGAGTTAAGATCATCTTGTAGCCTACTGCCATAATTTTTGGGCACGAACTTAGCGTTATCTGCAAAAAGCTTCACAGAACTATGTGCAACTGACAATATCAGATCATTTATATATGTTACGGGCAGATGAATAAATTGGACACTTCTGAAAGTGTCCAGACAGATAGATAAATTATGCATGTGCGCAGACAGATAGATAAATTCTTACAATTATCGCATTCTGTCCGGGCAGATGAGTAAATTATCTATGTGTCCAGAACAAGGTTGGACAGATGCTTAAATAAGTACATAAAATATTTAAAATTAATTAACAAACAAATAAATTATCAATAGCGATCAATAATTGGAACGATATCAAATAAATGCTATCTAAAATAAATTAAATCAAGTAACAAATTTTTAAAGTAACAGATTTAAAATTTAGCAAAATGCTAATAAACTATAATAACAAGCTTTAGAACAATGAATAAACTATTTAAAATAAAGTGACGAACAATACTGAAGTCAAACAACAGATATAAACACAAATATTCTGCACTATTAGTTCTTAGGGCCTTTTCGCGCGCGAGTTAAACGAGTTAAAATTAACTCGATCCTTTTCGCGCCAGGGTTAAAAGAGTTAAATGAGTTAATTTTAACTAGCTGGGGTTAAACGAGTTAAACGCTTTTTAACTCGGTGCTCGCGCGACCAGGGGTTAAAATTAACTCGTTTAACTCTACCTGCATTCGCGCGCACATAATGGGTTAAAATCCACGGATTTTAACTCAACCCCTTTTCGCGCGCGAGTTAAAATTAACTCCTTTAACTCTGCAGCAACTTTTCCCATTGAATTTTAACTGTCGATGCGGCACGGGGGTTAAACGAGTTAAAAATAAGGCAGGTCGCATGAAAGCACTACAGATCAACTAAACCAAAAGTAGTATTTTACGTAACATTTTGGCTTATTTATTTTGCTAATGCAAGTTTTTTTACAAAATCTTTATTTTTCGGCTCAGAACAAATAGTTAACTGTTACTGCATTTGCAAAATAAGTAGTGTGGAATAATATTTAATTGCATAAAATGTGTTGAGAAAAGTCGCGAAATTGATCCTATGAAATACACTGTGAAACGCTCAAAGTTATTCCTTTTATGGCATTCAGTTTGGTTAGCTTTGATTGGCTGTTTCAAAATACTGCCAGGCTTGATTGGCTAGCGCTACTTCAAAGAGGCGCTACCTGATTGGTCGGTGCTTACACCCTGTTAGCTTATAAGTCTTCAATTCTTCATGATTGACTGGCTTGTAAAATGTGAAAAGTTTCTGTCGACTCTGACAAACACCTAGGAATAGCATTTTTGCTGCGGAACCGTCGTTACACACATTTTCAAATTACATGGAATTAATCGATAGATAATTATTCGTTAAGTACTGAATGAAACAACTCAAAACTTAAACTCCGAACATGTGTTACAAAGTTATGTGTGGAAATAAGCAGAATCCGTTACCATAACATTTTCATGATGTATCCCTTCCTTAAATTGGTTTTAGGGATCCCTGCTCGGTAACAAAGCACTGTATAAGCAAAGCACAGTGTGAAAGCCATCATGAATGACACCGTGTATTGCACACTAACACCGTTCAAGGAGCAGCTACTTGTTATATTGAGCTTTGCTGTGTACTATTATGCGACAAATGACTAAGTAGCTTTTCCAGTGTAAAACGTTTAATTCCAACGCACACCCCCTTTAATATTGCACAGTCGAATAATTTGCTAAAGGAAAGGGAAGCTACCTACTTCAAGTTTAAACTGGCTAGAAAAACATATCCAATCAAACTGCTGCGATGGTCTTACGGTGGTTTGGGCGCCATCTAGATTGCGCTTTGCAGTTAGTAAATTAAACATTTGGGCATAGATGCTTAAAACTGTTTTTTTTTTTTTTTTTTTTTTTTTTTTGGTTGTGACCTAGCATTCCAGGCACTCATCTGAGGCCCCTCTATGCTGCCTCTCCGTATTCCGCAAGCGGACAAGAGACGGAGAGACGAAGGTCAAGGATAGAAAACAAGACCCCCAAGCCAAGCTGGCGTACGGTTATTTCGGACACACCCAGGGTAACGTATGTCGCTTACCGACATATGCTGCCCCCCGCATGCCAATAGTGCCTAAGATGGCTGAAGCCTTAGTAAGCCTGCTTGGGAAGGCAGTGGTCAAAATAAAGGCTGCAGAAAAGGGTCGGAGGGAAGGCCAAGCATCAGACAGGAAAGGAGGGAAAGTCCGCGATTGCATTATTTTGTGCTGTGCCAATACTTTAAGAAAGAACCCTATGCAGGTAACCGGTTTGTTATGGCTTGGAATTTGGCATTGCCTGAGAAGCAGGGACGGACACGGAAAGACCTTTTTCACTCGCCATGCCAATCCCTGCTCCGCGGCAAACCTCTACTATACAACTTACTACCTGTATTTCTTTGGCAATTTATAAATTACAAAACGATATCAAGACGAACTTAGCTGAGAACTCCATTTCCTGCAATTAAACCACCTTTTACCACGAGATACATAGCTGTGGTGGTACCATGTATGTGTATTCCAAAACCAGTGCCACATATTTGTCTGACATGATTTCTCCTTTCATCCCATACTTCCTAGTTTATACCATATCTCCACAAGGAACATGGATAATATAACCAAAGCCAAGAGGAGTGCTAAAACTAACCGCGGACGTTATAAGACACTGTTATAGAGGAGCCTATTTTTAGAATTCCAGTTTATCATAATATTGCGTTAAGAACTGCTTAAGCTTAGGTTACCATATTCCTATACTAATCTGTATTTTACTTGCCAACTCACAGAACAGAGGTTGGTGTTAGAATGGTTTTAAATGGTGTTTTTAAAAGGCAACGACATTACTTTACTGCTAGGACCCTTTCATTTTTGACTTTTGCAGGTCTCGTTGTTGCATAAATTAGAAAAAATTAGAAAAACTTTTTAAACTTATCTTAACACCACCACCTTCCAGAAGTACGCGATCAAATCGCCTTAAAACTGTTTAATCTCTACAAAATAAGGAATAACAAGTAGTCTTCAACTAGTAGCACTAGTTAAAAGAGGAATATTAAACCACCGAAATTCATTCAAGACAAGGCGGAAGCATAGTTTGCCGATTATGTTGATCACTGCTTTAATCTGATTTGAACGCGCGCATGGAAAGAATGCAAACGAATCGGCAGAGTAATAAACGAGTTAAAATTAAATCTTTTAACCCCTGTTCGGGCACTCAGCGAGTTAATTTTAACTCGCCCAATTTTAGCTCATTTAACTCTGCTCGTTTTAACCCAACAAGAGTTAAAAGAGTTAAAACAGGCAGGGTTAAAGTTAACTCGCTGAGTGCGCGAACAGGGGTTAAAATCTTTAACTTTAACTCGTTTAACTCTACTCGTTTAACTCGCGCGCGAAAAGGCCCTAAGTTTAAAAATTTACGCATCTGTCCAACCTTGTTCTGGACACATAGATAATTTACTCATCTGTCGGGACAAATTGCGATAATTGTAAGAATTTATCTATCTGTCTGCGCACATGCATAATTTATCTGGACACTTTCAGAAGTGTCCAATTTATTCATCTGCCCGTAACATATACAACAAAAACAAAATTGAACCCAGAACTGAGCCCTGTGGGATGCCGCTTGTTATTGGCAAACTGTTAGATAGCTCTCCATTAACTATTACTTTATGCGATCGAGATCTTAATCCTTTATCCAATTTAGCAGGCGACCTATAACGCCATATACCAAGCTTATACATCAGTTTGCCATGAGGCACAGAATCAAAAGCACAAGCAAAATCAATGTACACACAATCCACTCGTTGACACCTGTCCCGAGCTGAGTACCACGAATGCAGGGTAGACACTAGATTTGTTAAAGTTGATTTAGATTTTAGAAAACCATGCTGATTTTTATTAGTCTATACTTAATTCTTTTCAGTTAGTGATGTGGATCGGATCGGCAAAATCGATCCGATCCGCGATTCGGGGGACGGATCCGATAGGATCGGATCGGTAGGCCTGGTGGATCGGTCCGGATCAGATCGCTTGAGTCAGTCGGATCGACGATCCGACTAGTTTACCATCATCGCATTAGGTGAAACCGTACCTGACGCATATTTGTGATCGAACTTGACTTCGATCATGGAATTGTTTTGCCTGTACGCTGTTTAAAATTCTACAATACTATCTTCTCTGCTGTTGTTTTTGAGTTTCTCAAGTTTAGCACTTAGTAAAAAACAACTTATTACATATATGCTTAATAATGCATCTGGCATCAAAGTGCAAAAGCCAAACCTGTTGTGTGCTGTGTACTAAGCTGCTAAGCAATAATGAAAAATGAATTGATAAATTAATGCATAAATCTCTCTAATTAATGTTGTTTACTGTTGTCAAAATTTCGGAGTGAAGTTTTATGATTGAGCTCTTTGTGGCTTAGATATCCAAAACCCGAAAGAGTCATACTCACTGCTATATAAAGTTTCCTTCTCACAATGTTTTTAAAGCTTTTATAACAGTGCATTTCATCTGCTTTTTTTATCGAAGCGCTTAGCACTTTCAGGCACTCATAGAGACCTTTTATGTGCTGCTCTCCGCATTCTGCAGAACGGCAGACAAGAGGCGGAGAGACGAAGGTCACGGACAGAAAACATGACCCCCAAGCGGTTCTGACGTGCGGTTATTGGCCCCTTAGCTCAACGCTAAGGTGACCGCAGTCATACACAGGGCAACTGAGATCTTAGGTACAGATAACAATTGCCCCCCGCATATCAATAGTGACTAAGATGGCGGAAATCTGTGCACCCGCTCGGAGGGTGTGGGTGTAAAAATGGATGAGTCAGAGGAAAAAGGAGAAGAAGTGACAAAGGAAGGAGGATAGGGATGGCCGAGCACTCAGATAGGATAGTAGGAAAGTCTGCCAATACTGTAGACTGTAAAAGTTTATTATATTTTAGCTTTTAACTTGGCAGATTGAGAACAGTAACAAACACAGGGGACCTATTTCACCCACGATGCCAATTACTCTTCTCAATCCTACATAATCAAAACCAAATTTTGGTTATTAAAGACCAAGTATCAAAAGAATTTGAAATAAAAATAATTTGAAATTTAAGTAAAGTTGTGATCATTTTATTACTTAAACGCGGTTTCTGACCCGTTACGGTCTTAATTCCTACTCAAACTGGCTTAACTGCAACAGGAACTTTGCCAAAGCCCCTGATGGCCAGCATAGGTGAGACCTAATTCAATTTACATGCAAATAGATACGTTAGCCGTGGAAGGTCATGTAAGAAAACTTTGCTTTAACTTCCGGCTTGAAAAACATCAATTCCGTTCCTGCAATTGAAAAAACACCAATTCCGTTCCTGCAAAGTTGCTTAGTCCATTGAGCATAAGGGCATATATGGCATAACCAAAGTGCCGACGAATTCGATATTATCCAACTACCACCATCCAAAACTTAGTCGCAACGAGACTGAAGTTTTTGTCCGAAGGAATGAAACTCACCCAATGGTATCTAGTGACAAAAGCGACATAAATCAAAACAGTTATTTTCCAGTATTTTACCTCCATGATATTTACAATATTTACAACTTTGATAATAGATTAGAGATTTTTAATAGAGAACATGTTACTCAAGTTTTAAACTGATATCAGCCCTAAACTCATATCAGGACATCGAAGTGATCGTGTAATATTAACTGAGCAAAGTTAGAACATTTTAACAAGGAATTAACTTAGCTTTCGAAAATGCATCCGTCTTCCATCGTCGTAGTAGATCGAATCTTCTGCTTAATTCAAGCTTCAGTTTCAGTTTCCGAATTCCGACAAAGATTTCATTTCATTTCTTGTCGGCGATCCAAAAAACGACAATGTTTCGGTGACTGGAGCACCAACATGTAATAGTTTTTAATCTAAATTAAAATTACTTTTAACCATCCTAGTTGTGCTTGACATGCGAAGGTCAACAAACAGTGGTTGGCTGGACAACCATTGTTGACCTGGATGCTACTGAAATAACCGTACATACGTCCGACTGGCTTGGAGGTCATGTTTCTGTCATTGACCTTCGCTTATAACGCCTTTTGTCCGTATTTTTAGACGGCCTGCGGAGAGCAGCAACGTAATAGTCACAGTGTGTACCGCTGTTGCTAGGCCCTTCTCAAAAAAGAAATTACTTATAAAAATTACTGTTTTAACTGATATTAATTTTCATTAAATACATAAGTATATGATTTTTCTTTTTCAGCGTAAATGTTTCGAACTTGTAATCAAATTCAAAACAAAACCAATCGTCTAAAATATAGATAAGTACAATATATAATTATGTTCCAACATATACAAACATCGTAAAAGACACGAAAAAATAACATAAAACAGAAAACAAATAAACAATCTATGTTAGTGCGTGCTTGCGACCTCTACCAGACTTGATTCTCATACCCGCGGCTCATCAGTGGAGGAGTATGGAATTAAGCTTTTAGATCTTTTATTCCCCAATTAAGAAATCATAGAAAAATAGTTTCGCCGCCGGTCGCCTCAAGTAGTGATAGTTAAACAAATACATACAGGAATATATAAACTTTGTGACATCAATATCCGCAGGAGATAATTTAAAGGTAAAAGTCAATTTTTAAAAATACATTTTACGAAAGTACTTTCCAAGTAGCTAAAGGGTCTATGTTGATATCCTTATTAAAATTTGGATGTTTGACAGCCTTTAGAAAATATAATTTTAAAAGTCTATTTGTATAATTTTTATAAATTAACTTTTGTTTTAACATGTTAATGTTAAAAATAAAGTTGACTTTATTCGAACAAATTAGAGATATTCTAATAATCTCATTTAAAAATACATTATAACAACTTTTCGTACATATGTTACTTTCTACGCTTGGAAAAGAATGTGCTTTAAAAGAAAACTGCTTTCTTTTATCATAAAGTGTAGTAATAAAAACTTTATTTTTAATTTTGATATTGATATCCAACACATCTGCTTCATTTGGTGTAACGTTTACCAAATTAAGCACAAGATCGATAGGATAAATATACATCCAATTATTTAGAAAAAGTTGATAAAGTTGAAAAAGTTGATATGTTAAAGTTGTTTTATCGGTTGTTTTATCTTAACCCTTTAATGCCGGGAAGGGCCATACGGCCCAAGTGGCGATTTTCGTCATCTTATTTTTGGGACAAGGTACAGTTGCCGGTTGGCAGTCTGGAAACTTGCTCCTTTTTTCTTCAATGCGTCCACCCTATTTTCAGAAAATATTTCCACACCTGCTTGAAAAATCTAGTTTTTATAGCAACCCGCCGGCAATGAAAATTTTGATGATTTCAAGCCCTGTTCGAGCATTGCATTCAAACGAATCCAGAGCCGGCGGTAGTTCATCTGCGGAAAAGCCGTTTCATCAGGTGATAGGGGAGATTCTGCGCATTAAAATGACGTATAGTTTATTCCGCCTCAGAATCAACTCTTGCTCCTAGAAATCAATTTGTTGATTTTCTGCAATGCAACTTTATCAAAAATTCGCACTTTTTCCGACTTTGACGGCTTCTAACTTTTCCTGGGTGCATCGGGGACCCTTCAATGCTTACATACGAAATGTAGAGCAATCAACTCTCTGTCGATTGGTGCTAGTCCCATCTCTCTACGTGCTCCCAGTAAAAAATGGCAGCCAAAAATGTGAAATCTGTCATTTTCAGCCGTCAGTCCGGAGGAAATTCAGGCATTAAAGGGTTAAATTCGTGATGTTAAATTTGCATTTTGGTATCTAAATTCGTAATGTTTAATTTGTGTTTTATTATTTTGATTTCTTACTAGACTGCAGCCAGCGTTTATTGTCTGGCTTACTGTAGCAAGTAACGTTATTTTTTCTTTTTCTTAATCTCCATAATTTTTACACCTTACCTATGCGGTTGTGTTTCGGAATGGCAGAAATTTCAGCGAAGCTTTTGTGTAAGATGTGTTTGACAATGCAAAAACTGACTTTAATCCGGTTTCACTTAGGTTACGTTTTTGAAGGAGTCATTTCGCATCGCCGGATCGGGAACGAATCAACAAATAATTTTGCTGGATCGGATCGGCTAAATTCTTAGCCGCCGATCCGAGCCACATCACTAATCTGTACACCAAGCAAAAGCGGAATTTTGTTTGACTAAGGTAAACATCCACAACAAGCACACTTCAGAAAAACCTTGCCTGTAGGTTGCTACTACTTCCGACAATAAATCAGTATGCACTAAGACAGCACCCTCCATGTGCATGTCCCCTTCCGAATATTCACAAAAATTCATCCACCTAGACGGCTAACAAGCCGCAGCCAGAAAATTTCTTGCGTGGTAATAGCCGCAAGTCCCAACCTTAATATATTTAAGTTTGCCTGCCGAGGCATAACTCCCAAGCCATGGTACCCAAAATCCGACCCTCAAATACCGTTGGAGCAAAATTCAAGTTTAGCTGCTAGTCGCTCTCACTCATTATGATGGACGTCGCGCACCTGCACCATATTATGCATGTTACATGTCCTAACTCAAAGCTATCCAACTATTGTACCTACTGGATTACCTGCCATGACCTCTGGCTTCGCCACGGGCGGGTGATTATTCTTGTGAGGGGGTCACTACTGTTCCAAACATACCAAAAGTTCGATCGGACTTCATTTGCGAAAATGCCAGCAGACTATTTTTTGCTATGAATAAAAAATGGTGGGTTTCCACAAGGTGGGCACAAGAAATTAATCCCCTCCTACGCAAAAGATCTGATGACCTGTCTTACCTAATGCTCGCCATATTCACGCCGCATCACAGATTTAATTTTATACAATATATTACTTACATGTACAAAAAAGTTGCATTCAGATTCAAGATAACAATAAAGCTAGCCAACTATAAATTACAATAAGAAACTATTATGATGAAAAGTATTATGCATGAGCAATGAAAAGGACTACAAAACTCAACAACACACTTCACATTATAGTAGAATCACAGCAAAACAGACAAAAATTGCACAATATATTATGAGTGTGACAAGGACAACGTCTTTTATGAACTGTTTGTTATTCCTGCTACACACTTTTATGCATGTTAGGTTTGATAGGCCTCAGCTTAAATTGTAAAACTCGTGATTCTACAATAGAAACAGCAGCAACTGCAGCAAAATACAAAGACCGGGCAGATCCTATCTAAGTCGCTGATTCGGGTTTTATAATGGGGTTCACAACTTCACAGTATATATATTTTGTGATCAACGCTAACCCCAGTCATATAATTATGAGTTGAAAGTTCGTTCTCGCCGTAATATCGTATCATATCGTAATCAGTGAAAGCCTGCTGTGAATAGCATGAGTCAAAATTAGTTAACTTTTGCAAAACCTAAAATTGTTTGATAAGACAGGGCAGAATCGGTGTCAACCCAACACAGAAAAACCCGAAATCGGGTCTATCAAAGACTAAGTTCAACCCGTTTTGACAGGATCGGCCCAGGGATTAATGCTAGAAACAGTTAAATTCATGTTTTACAGATAGCTAAATCGGGTTTAGATATTTTACATTGGCCCCAGGTGCACTCAGTTACTAATGACTGAATCTTAAAATCCAAGAGTTTCAAAATTTAGTATTACCACCACAAATGGGATAAACCATAAGCTTCCAGGGGAGTATCCAAAATTTAAAATAGGAGCCGATTTAAAAAAGAGGGGTCCGATCAGGAAATGTGTTGAAAAGTGCGATATTGCCGTTACAATAACTGAATAACTGAAAATCTACTTTTTTCTTTCGAAAAGAAGGTTCGGAGCCCATTGGGCGCTCCGCCGGATACGCTCCTGCCTGTGACATCACTGGTCTATTAGCTAATCCGGATGTCACATCTACTGACTAATTGAAGAAAGATCGCCAATAGTTAAAGCTAATTTTCCGCAAAATTACACAAAATACGTATAAACACCTACACGTTGAGTTCCTGCAGCAAAATTATGCATTCCTTAGTTAGATGTTAGCACCACAAAACTATTTCTCGAAATTTTCCCACCTTAAATGCTGTGCAATCTTGTTATTTAGCTTAGACTATCATTGACGCAGAGCTTTGCTTACAAAGAAAAGGCTCTCGTACAAATCCTGCAAATTATGAGGCCAATTTAATTTCACGAAAATAAGTTGTGCGGGTTACCATGAGCACTGTCTCCGCTTCTGAAAACCATTTATTACACGCTTTAAACGATTTTTGGATCTTTTCAGAATAACCCACCCCAGGCCCAGATTCCGCAAAACTTGACCAAATGAGCTGAAATTTGGCACGGGTATGTTTTCGACCTCACTGAGTTCAAATATCGCAAAATTTTTCGATTTCGCGAAATTCGATGTTTTCGATTCGTAGGGGGGGACCAAGGGGAACCAAAAAATTTTTTGTCTTCGATTTTGCTGAAAAGTCGTATTTAGGGGTTTTCGGGTTTGCAGAACACGAATCTGAAATCCGTTTTTCGATTCAGCTTTTCGTTAGCTCAGTAAAAGCTTATATCTTAAGCTTTAATTTTTAGCTTGTACTGAGCTAACAAAAAGCTGAATCGAAAAAGGGATTTCAGATTCATATTCTGCTATTCCGAAAACCCCTAAATACGACTTTTCAGCAAAATCGAAG
Organism: Trissonchulus latispiculum; assembly: GCA_030248195.1. Lineage (NCBI taxonomy): Eukaryota > Metazoa > Nematoda > Enoplea > Enoplida > Ironidae > Trissonchulus > Trissonchulus latispiculum. The sequence goes on along the minus strand of JASAND010028335.1, from coordinate 20,345 downwards.
ACAAAAATTTTTCGGTTCCCCTTGGTCCTCCCTTACGAATCGAAAAAAATCGAATTTCGCGAAATCGAAAAATTTTGCGATATTTGAACTCAGTGAGGTCGAAAACATACCCGTGCCAAATTTCAGCTCATTTGGTCAAGTTTTGCGGAATCTGGGCTTGGGGTGGATTATCCTGAAAAGATCCCGATTTTTACGGTAACTTGCTAACGGTATGATCGGTTTAGACATCATGTCACAATTAATTTCACTGGCACATTCAAGATTAATTAAAGAACAAATGCATCAAAAAAGTGTTACAACACTGAAAAGGTAAAGATATATTTTCAGAAAACTAAGTTACCGTTTCTTAAAGTAACTGTTTCTCTGAAAAAAAGAAATCGCTCAAATTCCGTATTTAAAATCACATTGTTCGGAAGGCGAAAGCAAACTGATTTATATGACGTTTTTGCAACTTAAACAGTATGTGTCGTCATGAGATTCTAAGGTCTGCGAGTTTATAATCTCACGGACTGTTTTAGTGAGATTATAAACTCACTAGTGCGATTGTTAAACTGAACTAGCGTCAACAATCTCCTTGAAATTTACACTAAAGACTTCCGTTTGATTATAATCTTACGAAGGAGCATTCGTGAAATTGTTTAATGATATTTTGGTTAAAACTACAGCAGCCTTGATGACAAGTCTATTAAAATATTGTTTCAATTTGTGCATTGTTAACACTTGAAAGGCAAAGGCAAGGCCGTTTTAGATTCTTTTTAGGCTCTTTTAATTTAATCTGCATTATATAACATTAAATACTATCTTAAACGGTGAAGTTTAGTACAACTTTACTTGTGGCAATATTTTTAAAATTTCGAGATTCGCACGACGACGTATACATATACCTTTACAAAGATATTCTTGTATATATTTTAGCAATTTTAGGGTTTTGATAGTGAGGAAGGTGAGGAGCTTCCGCGGGGCTTGGAACCACCTCCGTGGGAAATCCGACCGACATGGGGCCCCATCAAATGAAGATCCCCACAGGTGTCCCCTGGCATCCGCCTGGCCAACGGCGCTAATGGGTTCCAACTCCCGGGGGCATGACTCAAATTCTGAATCCTTAAATTATGTTGCCGAGCTGAATCTATCCTGGTCTTTCCGGATGATTTGGCCTAGACGTGTGCTGGATTGAGGATTGTTAGTTGTGCCGAATCAGCCATTCCTTAAATTATGCTGCCGAGCGGTTGGTCCCGGTACTTCTATAACCTGGTCTTTCCGGATGTTCTGGTCACAACATGCGAAGACGTGTGCTAGTTTGGCGATTCTCCACATTGCTGAAGACCATGCACGATAGGCCCGGAATAGAAAGAAGAAGGAGCTTCCGAAAAGTGGAGGGGGCAGGTCCAAGGAATAAATATGAATATTTAGCTAAAAATCTGCATTTGAGGGTAGAAACGCAAAACGTTGCTTTTAAATTTTAAATAATGAACTGATAAGGGTCGACCTAAATGAGCTGAAAAATCGAAAAATTCTTAAACCTCGACTTATACCTCGCCAACCAATTTTTCGACACTTTAAACGGCGAGCAAAAATGTGGGAGCATACCGAAAATAGAAGGGGGCTAAGGTGGGGAGATTCCGAAAAGTGAGGGCACCCCCACTAAATACGTAATGCCAGAATTACATTATACGACGAACACTTGAAACCCCTTATTCTCTTTCGATTCTAGGCAATCTGAGTTCTGCATACAATATATACGTATATATACAAACGATACCAAACTGTGTACGTGTAACTAACAAAAAGAAAAGAATGGATAAAAATGTAGTAAATGCACACTGCACTGGCATCACTGCATGCATTCATGCATCAAAACAAACTATGTAGAATAAAAAATTACACTACGCACTACACCATAAACAAAGTATATATATAAACGAAGTACAAAAAATTGAGAAAATTGTAAATAATCTTCCTAGAATGGAACTCTATCGAACGATAATCCGAGATGTCATCATCATCGCAACCTTTACGTTTTACGCATATACAACAATCAGCAGATAAATTTTCAAACAAAGTCCGCTGTGGCTGTATATACATACTTCGTTTGGCAATCCTCCTGTATACCACAATACAAAAACAAATAGAAACAATTAATTGAGTCTATTATGCAAACAAGACAAACATAAAGGAACAAAAAAGCAAAAAGGTTAAAGAAAGAACAGAAAAAATTAAACACCCATTCAACAAACAAAAAGGAAACGGGCATGCAAATTATGGTACATGAAAAACAAAGAAAAAGTAAGGTATACGTATAAAACACGAATTCGCACAGAAAATACACTGTAGCTAAGAGTACTGTCCTGAAAGCATAAAGGAAACATTATTATGCAATGCATGACAAAAATGCACAGGATGGAAAAAGATCAAGAGATAGAGTGGGAAGAAGCAGAGGACTGGCGTCTCAGTCTAGCCACAAGCTTAGGCCAGAACAGGGAAATACAGTAGCAAATACAGCTCAAAATGTTCATCACTCCAATATATACAAAACCGTACACATATGAACCCACAATATCGGCCAGCATACCTGAAATAAACCAAATGTCTGAAATCATAAACAAAAACACAGGAATTAAGATAATATCATAACGACTCAATGGAATAAAACCAGAATCATTTCATTATAGTCCTGAGCTGAAGCCGCCAGTAAACTATGATTAAAAGCATAGTATAGTATAGATTCAGTCGGGCTGCTATATTTTACTCAGATTGTCCGAACAGTGCTCAACTAAATTTCGTAAGGCTGCCCTTTAAATAACTTCCTTGAAATTAGAATTAAGATGCCCAAGGCCAGGGCCAAGGAACACACAGCGCTCATCGTATCCCAGACCAGCACATGGAAACTGGAAGTTTAAGGTGGTGGTATCCCTTTGTGCAGTGCTTTTGTGGTGATTTTTTGAAACGCTATAACTTTCGCAATTTTCGGAGTTGCAAAGAGCTTTATACATCGTTTTAAAGCTTATTATCTGTACATTCACATGAGCTTACAGAACTGGCAAAATTAGCAAAAAAATAGCAGAAATGTTCTGACAAGCTGACATCTAACAGGATGAATATAGACCAAAAGTTTTTGAACATCGATTTCTCAAAACTGAAGAATCGGCCAAAAGTTCTTTTTGTGCCACGATATGAAGGACATACGGGCCGAGGGACGTTTTTTGGATTTGGCTCAGCAGGTCTTAACGGTCGAGAAAATCTGCCAAATGCACAGTAACACGAAATTTCGCAACTTCGCATTGAGTTTTCTTGCTACTCAATATGTTTTAGCCCAAACCAAGAAAAACGTCCCTCCGCAGAAGTGCGAATTTCGATTCTGCCGCAAATCTCCGGAATCCGTCGAGTAGTTTTTGAGAAATCCATGTTCGAAACAAAATAATCGCAGTTTTGCCAAAATGGTTTTTGGTCCAAATCTCTAGCTGAAAGCAATAAAGTCCGGCTAATAGGCATTCATAAAATGTGCATTTGGACGATGTATCGATTGAGTATAACTAAGCCAAGTTTGTCCTTAACATGTGGCAGTAATTTTGAAAAAACTGATTTCCTCGAAAATGGCCATTTTTTGACCCTGAAAACAGTTTTTTGCTTATACTGACTGGAGATAGCTGGAGATAGCTCAAAGGTTGTAAGAGCAAAAATGTTCATTTTCGAGTCCTCTTTCCAGTCTTGTCTACCTACTGGGAGCTTAAGGCCAAAAACCGAAACTTTCTTATCTTTTGGCCTAAGAATACGGGACTGGTCCTAAAATGTTAAAGAACACGGAAATAGGTTATTTCGTAAGTTTTAGCCCTTTGCGTAAAGGATTAAAGCCGTAGGAGTCAAAAATACCCGAAAGGAAACCAGCACCTTAAATAACTAAAATTTCGGTCAAATACCCATTATTACTGCTGTTATATTTCTAATCATCTATTTTTGAATGTCAAAATTGTATGCAAATCAACTATATACAGATTGCAAAACGCACCGATGAGTACAGGAGTGGACAGAACCGAAAATCCTTCCACAAAAAGGCAGACACCCCAGGCTTGAGACATATTTTCTGGGCCCACAATATCGCCAAGGGCCACCGGGACCAGAGGCATAATCATGGCAAAGAAAATCACACCGGTAAACAGATAGGCTAACATCCCCCACAGATCAGAGATCAGCACAGTGAATAAACTGGTGATCCCACCTAAAATTAGCAGTCTACATCCACACGCTTATCTATAAGTTATGTAACAAAATATTAACAGGCAGTATTTATTCACATCCATCTCAAATCCAAGACCATGAACCTCCCCGTATCCGGACGTTATAAGCAAATTGTGACCATGGCTGCAGTGTCTCGGTCTTACTTGCTGGGGCAGCATAAATACTATTAAGACCACGAAGCCTGAAAGTTGCCTGGTTAGTGAGATATTTCTTGGCATAAGCGTAGCCAGAAAATTTTTAGGAGTGCAATAATTTTTAGGGAGTGGGGGTCAGAGCCTCCCAGAAGTTGAGAAATTTATCTTATCTACTACCTTTGGAGAATTTTTTACAGAGCATTCTTTGCACTAAACAAATAACTCAGAGCGCTTTCCTACTTTCAAATGACTGCACAGACTGATCAAAGGATACTGTTACTAAGAGAATGATGGCCAGATCTCGCCGAAGAAAAGAAAGTTTTTTAAAAAACGGGTGACTACACACGCGCGGAAAAACTCTGGGAAGTGTCCACAATTTAGCCCGGTTCATACTTGTCTTTGAGTCTCTGTCTCTAGGTCTCTGTCTCTATGTCTCTGTCTTTAGCCGGTTCATACCTGTCTCTGTCTATTTGTCCTTTTGTCTCTAAGCTGTCCTTAAGAGTCTCTAAGCGAAGTCGAACAATGCTCAACTTTTCTGCCTGTCCTTAAGCGGCAGCCAATCAAAATAGCAGATTCTAACACGTGATATGTCGGTTAAATTGGATATTTAAAAGTAACTACATTTATAACTAATTTTAAAGTCAATTTTCAACATAATAGAACTTCGGCTGTTAATGGGACAACAATAGTAGCATAAGATTTTTCGATTGAAATACTTTTTGCTCGTTTTTGGTTAAACCCAGTGGCCAATAGAATTTGAATTAGTTGTCACATGACCTAGTCTCTGTCTTTTTGTCCTTTTAAGTATGAACGTCTTGTCTCTATCAGTGTAGAGACAAAAGGACAGAGACTTAGAGACAGAGACATAGAGACAAGTATGAACCGGGCTTTTCAGGGGATTCCCCCATACCCTCCTGGCTGCACGCTTGTTTTTTTTTGGGAAATAGAGCCTACCAGTGTACACTGGTCGGTTCTTTGTAGTCGTCTCTTGTCATGACCGCTGCGTCTTTTTTACCTGAATGCTGGGTCGAGCCAAAAAAAGCATTTTAATTTTTAGTGATAATGCTGAAGCACTCATAACCTCTCACGACGTATCAGCACGACATTCAATTTGCCAGTCAGCATACGTAACCATACCTAGTAAAGGAAAAAGGATCAACATTTCATGACGATAAGGCCTAAGCAAGGTGGTATCTGCCAGAAATCCACCTAAGAGCCGTCCAGCCGTATCAACGCAGCCTGAAATAAGAAAGCAAACAACTGACCTGACCATCCCAAAAAAGAATGTAAAACTACGTAAGCAAATATAACATACTAAAAATTATTTTTAGCTAAAACCGGAGCAATTTCACAGCTTCCAAAGTTTTTGAGCAACTTCTTCAATATTATACAATAATGTTATTGACATTCTATCATAAATACAAGGTAATTCCATACAAGTAATCCCTCTATTTTAAAAACCTACATTACGTAAATCAAAGCCCGCTGCCGTCAGCTCTCATTCAAGAATAAAAGCAAACATTGCACAATTTAATTCAAGGATATCCTATCAACAAAAGATGCCGAAACGCAGACGAAAAACAGGATTCATTAGTGGTTGTACAAACTTCGCATTATTATGAGGAATTGGCTTTAAACACAAAACAGACGGAGACGTTTTAAAACTGAAAAAGCCGACCCAACCAAATGACGTCTGTAAAATGACGAAACTATTTGGCATGCATACATAACATGTATTATAAAATGCATCACTCAAAATGATGAGACGGGCAGACATCACTCGACGTATGATGAAACTATAGCGCGGGGATGCTCATTGGAGACATAAGAAAACCTTTAAACAAAACCCAGCGCTCATAATTTTAAATGATAATTTAATTAACATAGCAATTTCTAGAAAAAAACAAAATATTAATTATATAACTGCTTTACCAAAACTAGTAGGCAAATACGTACAACGTAAAAAGCTAATCAACATTAATTTATAGAAATATACGTACGTAACCCAAGAGTCATAATAGGAAATTAGGATTGAGACACTCAGCTCTTCCTAGTGTTTTAAGCTTTCGAGTTGCTTGACTCATTAAAGTCGAAATCTCGCGGGGGGTAACACCTGCCGTTGTTAACCAGTGTTTATATGCGTTCGTACTAAAACGAATCTGATTGGTTAAGCGCTTTATGTTAAAATTACTTATATAAGCGGACCCCTCCCCCCGAGATCTTAGGGGGGGGGGGGGGGCGGGAGAATCACACGTAGAAGTTTGAAAAAAGCGTTTAGCTCTGCCCTGATTGGTTGATTTCTAACGGTATACAGTATATAATTAAATTTGGGGGGTCCGCTTGTACAGGCAATTTTAACAAAGATAAGCAATACGCCAATCAGACTAGTTTTAGTTCAGGCGCATATAAACACTTCATGGTTAACAACAGTGAGCGGTACCCCCCGAGATTTCGCTCTAAATGTTTCGAGCATCTCGCAAGCTTAAAACACTAGGGATGGCCAAGTGTCTCACTCTTCCTATTATAGACGCTAGACGTCTGGCTTTTTTCATAGGCCAAAATTTCTGCGAGGGGGGGAGAACATTGGGGGCGGATTTCTGTAGGATTTTTTCAAAAAATGCTTAAAAATAGCTACTTTTTGCTGCTGAGCTCAAAAATGAATAATTTTAACTTAAATCTAAGCTTAATGCTAAAAATGCTAAAAATTTACCCACAAATCCCTACATTTCTGTTGGCTTTTGAAGTCTGGGGGGGGGGGGCGGCGGGCCCTAATCCGGGAGGGGGGACTCAAGTCTGGAGAAACCGATTTCTCGGAGGGGAACCTGTAGAAAAAGCCAGGACGTAACGTATATGCAAGAGAGTTTTATGCTGTTGGACTAGTTTGTGTTAACCAGAGTTTACTTTACGGTAATTAAAGCCGAGCTAAAAGAGGACAAGATCTGCTCTAGCAGCCTTCGGGTATAATTCAATGACAATGAACAAGCGTATGTGTGTTAAACATAAAGGACAAAGGACAAATGATCAATATACAAAACAGTTACAACATACCTAAAACTGATAACAGTAGGGCGCTTTGAGCTATAGACATTTGAAGTTCAATAGCACGAGGAGCCAGAACCATACTACCAAACCAGGCAGTCAGTTGCAATGAACCCGCCATATAATAAAACAGTAACTGTCCAGATAGTAGATACTTTAAATTCAACAGGGGACGCCATTCATTTGTAGTGGAGTCTTTAAAGTATAGCAGTCTGACCACCCAGCTAGGGCAGAAATAGTTTTTATAAATGCGAACATTACGAGGCGCAGATGGTTGGTCACGTGGCGTCTTGAAGACGGTACCCACTTCTGCGGGAATATCCTGAAAATAATAAATACATGACAAAAACAGTAGACAGTAATAGTTAACCAACTGTCATTGTCCACAGAAACATAATAAAACAATATTTCATAGCAATCAATAGCAATTTTCAAAAATTTAAATTTCAAAAAATTCTGGAAAATCTAGTTTTTAGTAAAAACATCCCTCGTCAACTGCCACATTCTCTTAACCTACCTAGAGTCGGCGCTGTCTAGCGACGAAAATATGGGTGTGGGAAAAAACCAGCCCCAGCTCCAGCCCCAGCCCCAGCCTCGCACCAGCCTAAGAAAAACCAGCCCCTTCTCTCGCTGACCACTGTACACTTTACACTCAGGACTTTAACACATAATAGCACATATGTGTGTAGAAAGTACGTATATAAGTGTAATGCTCTGTCCATTGTGCCTTATATACAGTCATATGAAATACAGAGGAGTATCGCACGTTATATCTATATGATTTTGTACAATCAGGGAGGTCAAAGGAATTTAGTCACCATTCATCAGAGAAATTAAAGAATCGAAATTAAAAAGTATAGTATCCAGCTTGTAAGAATTTTGAAATCATTCCGATGTAAAATATAAAGTTCAGGCAATTCAAAGTCTACACAGAAAAAGGATTCCTTTATTTTAAACCATACTTTTACCGGTTCGAGCTAATTCTAAATTTTGAATGTTAACTCCATAAGTACTGGGATGTATATGAACTAATGCTAACTTAATATTTCTTCAAAAGTTAATCCTTAAATACTTTTAAATTCTAGATGTTTTAAAATTCTCCATAGATGTTTTAAAATTCTCTAGTAATGTTTTGAAATTCAAGATGTTTTAAAATTAAAAATATTAAAAAATAATATATATCCCTAGTGATTAATTACTTTACACAAATTACTTGCAATTACTTCAGTAAAGATTCACTATATATATAATATCATATATATATACGTTTATTTATAATTTATAATTTTAATAATTTATTTTACAAATTATAAAACATAAATATATATAGTTAATAATAGTTTAATTTAATTTTATATTTATACTTTAATAATTTATTTTACAATTACTAAAACAATAAAATGACTGAGTTTTGAAGCTTAGATTTTCAGCGGTTTACAAAAACTTACGTATATATATATATATATATATATATATATATATATATATATATATATATATATATATATATATATATAAACTAAAAATTAAAATGACAGGAAATGATAAAAATGCATATAAATATTAAGGTTTCTAAAGCAGATATTGAACTTTCGAAATTTTAATCTTGTACATTAGAATGTTTTTCCTCAAAATCCCTCTAATGGTTTTTTCAATTCAAATGTATACGTACGTTTCTTCAAGTACTTTGATTTCCATCCTTTAATTTCTTTTTGAATGGTGAATTATAGAATTCTCTCCTTTGACCACCCTTCCCTAATTGTACAAAATTATATAAGCATACATAGTGTGCAATACATGTATTTGTAACATGGCTCAGTGTAACCGAACCATGCTGCAAGCCGCGTGCAGTACAATTGTACTGCACGGTTAGCCTTCGCTGCTCTCCTTTCGGAGTATACAGCGAGGCTGCTGACAGCCAGTAGAACTGACTGCACCGATACCAGAATTTCTCCTGCTTTACATATACTTTCCGCCAAGAGAAATATGCAAATTAGGTTTGATAGTACATAAACGACTGAAATTTCAGAAGAGATGTCGTCTTTTCAAGACATGACATACAGAAGACAAAAAGTCTTCTATATTTTTGAGCCACATAAAGTGCCAGTTGTAGCACTGCTTGCTGTGCTCACAGAAATTTGTGAGCTCACTTGCAGGTGAAGCTCTCCGGAAGGGCTCGTGCGCTTCGCGCACCCTCGTGCTCCTTCACTTCGGAGCTTCGCCTGCTAGTGTGCGTACAAATCTCTGAGAGCACTGCTGGCAGTGCTACAACTTGGCACATAGTATTAGTAGTAGGCATAATTAACGTGTATGCACACCGCATACTCTTATATACTTTCTACGCACATATGCATAACTATGCAAAAGTCCTGAGTGTAAAGTGTACAGTGGTCAGCGAGAGAAGGGGCTGGTTTTTCTTAGGCTGGTGCGAGGCTGGGGCTGGGGCTGGAGCTGGGGCTGGTTTTTACCCACACCCGAAAATATAGGATAGGACCGCCCACAGAAAAATGGAATTGAATTGCACATCACAAAGCTTTTGATACTAATAAACATTCTATAGTCTTCACCTCACAACACGAATAAGAGAAGTCACATCTTTGAATGTAAACGTCTACCTCAAGCCACACCAGCAGAGTGTACTAAACATACGACATTGCTTTTTATTAGTCTACTAATGCAATCGTTGTATACCTGCAGTGAAACGGTTTCCACAGCTAAGCTAAGGCAACTGTCAGCCGACGGATCCGAGGCCGGATGAGAGGAGGTGCTGTATCGAAAGGAGGTACTTCCCAGAGCATCGATGCTTCCGCTCAATGGACAGGTGGGATAGGTGGGACAGCTGGGACTGGAGGATTCGTCCAGATGGCGGCGGCCCTCTCTATCCCCCACAGACACCTCATCCTCCTCCTCCTTTCCTCTTCATCTGACGCATCCTTTTCTTCTTCCTAAAATGCGCTGGCGTGCGTGACATAGGGTTGTCAATACCTACACCAAGAAATTTATTTGTTCAAAAAGCACAATATCAATATATGTACACCTACATCACAGTGGCACCTAAAACCACACCACCAAAATATTTGCAAGTCACGTTCGGCGATTGGCGAGTTTCTATAGTTATTAATTAGGGGAATCAGGCTTATTTTAACTCGAGGTAGAGGGAAGCAGCCCCAAATAGATAACTTCCCCAATCTTCTAGGAGCCCACAAATCCAGCTCTTCAGTCAAATCATTAAACGTATACAATTTTAAAAAATTATAAATACTTCCACTTAAACGTATTAACACCTCAACAACTTCCAATCCCAAATATGGCTTCCAATGGAAGTAGTAATCAGGGCCTCCGAGGAAGCCGGGACAGGGCCACTTTCTTCATTCCAATTTGACACATTCATCGAGAACGAGACAAGGAAGTCTGTGGAAGATTTCCAACAGACCCGCGTCCGGATCCAACCGACTGTATTCGTTCTTCGCCGGTTACAGTACCATTTGCCGGTTTACTGTTCAACAGTGCTTTGGTTTTAGAGGCAGCAGTTGGAAAATAGAGAGCTCCCAGAGCAAAACCATGCAGCACAATTTCGCCCATTATCAGCAATGTCCCATGAAGACCGTAACGCTTCAGACAATGCGTAATCAGGAATGGCATCACAATAGCACCTACTCCGCTACCGGCAAAAATAATGCCTACAATGATAATATGACGGAAATGTAATCTTTTAATCAGATTCAGCAAAATTCACGACACATTCAACCAACCCATATATCCATGACTGTAAGGAAAGCTACGTAAGTAATATGTAAAATGCATCCCTAAGCAAATTACATACAATCCCTATGGTAATTTAGAGTGTACACTTAGAGTGTATTCTTATGCACATTTAGAGTGTTTAGAGAAATCACTTTTGGTGCAATGGCACTTCTTGCCCTCAAGCAAAGACAATATGTGTTTGGTACCGGTTTTCGGGCTATCTGCGGTAACAATAAAGAAGACCTCGTCCGGCGTGATGCTTGCTATAGTATAGTTCTGCAGACTTCCACTTGCAACTTGGCTGTTGTTTTAAATGTCTTATGGAACCAGTTGCAAATTCATCTTGTTGACTACCGCTTAGTGATGCCTGAGGCCTATTAAAAAATTTCTTCAAAGTTCAAGAACCTTCAACGAAAGGAAGCATTCATATATACCTTGGGCCAAACCGCGCTTCTTCAGAAAATATCGAGCAATCATAATCGGACCAGGAGTTAGCATGCTGCCAGAGCCAATCCCTTAAACGATAAAAACCATGCGTATAGGCCGCAAAACGTCTATAAATAAAGCCCCAAACAGCCGAACTGAAATCAGTCGCTGACTGACTACAACGGGCAATCCAAAAATTCAAAGTCTAAACATTATAACTATTATAATATAATAATAATAATTATTATTATTATATTTATTATTATAATCATAAGGTAGAAATGTTTTCAACCATTTTTGGGACAAAAGTGGAGAGCTATCTGGCTATACTAACTGTGGGAAGGACAAAGTAAAAACCTTTCTGCAATATTAAAAGTCACTTTAAAACGAAAAGGGCAGAGATAATGCGAAAATAGCGCCTTTTGGATTCTCCATAGTCCAAAATACTGTACTAAAAATTTCAAATCAAACTTTAGGGTGATATGAAAATAACACTGGCTTGAGCAAAAACCATCGATTTTGACGACGGTTGAACTGAATTTTGGCCTCTATGATAAGGTATAAAGCTTAGATAATCTCTCCTTGCTCCAATATAAACAAATAATCAATAATTATGTACGTATTTAGTTAAAAAATGAACAAGGTCTATTCTATATCTTAAACCCATCTTTTGAAAAATGCTTTCAAATTTTGTCCTTTCAGAGAGGCGGACACTCATAAAGGAATAAAGCAATCAAAAGCATCGTTAATATAAACAATAACAACATACCGAAAAGAATGCCATAAGCCAGAATAACCTGGTCAAGAGATTTGGCTACAGACGCAAGGACGAGGCCAGAGCAAGCAATAACGCTGCCACACATCACAATACGCCGACATGTGTAAATGTCTGCCAATACTGCGTAGACGGGAGCTGCAACAAATAAACCATAGCTGAAAAAACACAAATTCTATCGGAGCTTGGATACTGTCTTATAAATTTTAAATAAATACACGCTCCTTCAGTTCTTCTTATATGCACACTATAGCAATGATCAACTAGCAAAAGCGCAATTTGGGATAAATAAAACCCCCCACCCCCCCCCCCCCCCCCCCTTTACCTCCTCTTTTACTCTCTTCTCTTTCCTTTTTTCTCTTTCCCCTTTTTCCCCCCTCTCCCCCCCCCCCCCCCCCCTATCTCCTTCCCCCCCTCCCTTCCTTCCCCTTCCTCCTTTCTCCTCCCCCCCCCTCCTCCCCCTCCCCCCCCTCTCCCTCCCCCCCCCCCCTCCCCCTCCCCCCTCCTCCCTCCCCCCCCCCTTCTTTCTCCCCCCCCCCCCCCCCCTCCCCTCCCCCCTTCCCCCCCCTTCTCCCCCCTCCCCCCCCCTCCCTTCCTTCCTTCTCTTTCCCCCTCCCCTCTTCCCCCCCCCACTCTCCCCCCCCCCCCCCCCCCCCCCCCCCCCCCCCCCCCCCCCCCTCCTTCCTCTCTCCCCCCTCCCCCCCCTTTTTTTTCTTTTTTTTCCCCCTTTCCTCTCTCTCTTTCTCCTCCCCCCATTTCTTTTCTCCCTTCCTTTTTTTTCCTTCCCTCCTCTTCCTCTTCTTTTCTCCTCTCGTCTTTTCCCCCCTCCCCCCCCCCGCTACCCCGCGGTGTTGCCTACACGTAGTGTACTGTATATATATATATAGTCAGGGGGGGGACATAAATAGGGAAGCGAGCCTCCAACTTTTTCTTCGTTTGGATTTGGATCGGTTTGAGTATACCGTTACATACCGTGGGCAAATACCTATCTAATCGTATATTCAAACTTCTCGTACACCTCTCTCAGCTTTGGCAGAAACAGGATTTGTCCATGTTTTTTTTACCCGCGAATCGGGGAAAAAAACATGGTGCGGGGAAAAAACATGGCACGGATTTCTAGCAAGCAACCATTTAGAGTGGTTTAAAAGCGTTGTTTCAGCTGTTTTTAGCGTGCAAAACTACCTAGGCACCATTATAGCGTCACAACAAGCTTAAAACCCGATTTTTTGGTCAAAATGCAAAATCCGCCGTACCTAACCTGTCTGGGCATGAAACCTGCTGGGAACTGGCCATAATATGCAGAATATCGCTAGAAATAAGTTAGTTGTGTTAAAAATTGCAATATCCCATCATTTTTTAAGTTTTTTCAAAATTTTCATTTTTACCATAGAAACTTATGAAACCTGGCATGTTGATGCTGCAAATCAAATTTTCGAGCTAGAAGCTTCAAAAATGCTCAAAGTTGGCATATTTTGAGTTTTTTAGCGGTTTTAAAGCATTCTCTTTCCTATAGAAGCATTAGTTACACTTACGCCTTCCTGAAGCATACGCAAAAATTTGAAAATTTGGTCACCATGTTTTTCCCCGCTCTAGTGGACCCTATGTGGGGGAAAACATGGTCAAATTTTTTTACTGGGTGCACGTAGGGTAAATCACTATTGCCATGTGATAGAGCAAGGCGAATTATGCCCGCATGCAAATTTATAGTAGCCAAAGTAGGATGGTTGGTTAGATATCTACTTGCAAACTTTCGAAAATCCTTAGCATTTTGGCCAATTTTGGGAGGTCAAATTTGGTCAAGTACTGTACTTACAGAATCAAACTTAGAAACCAATCTGGTACTGTAGGGTATACTTCTAGACTTGCTCTTTCTAATGGGCTGTACTAGACAGCTGCAACTGCTATGGTTGGGGAGTAGGCGACCATGTTTTTTCCCCCTTCTTTTTCCGTCATGTTTTCCCCCCCCCCCTGACTATATGCCTATTTATTTGCTTAGTACCTTCTTAGTTGAGTCACCCATTGAGTGATAGCTTCAGGTGGCGGTAGACCGCTGCACGGAACTTCTTGGTTTGGTAGGCGTATGCCATCACCGAATCGGGCACACTGTTTCAAAATTTTGTTGTGGCCGGGACAAAAACTGAGTCTATGGTGTCCCGTACGGCACCGCGGCACATGGCGGGACAGTTGTTGATTGTCCTCGACCTCGTCCGCCGCTCATTTAGTTCCATCTAAGGTGGGAGAATGGCATACGTTGGGAGAGTAGGATTTCAGACCGTCTGGTGATAGACAGAAAGCGTCGCGACTCGCTGAAGAATGCGCAAGTTGTCCAATAGAGTGTCGGGAAATAGCCGGCAGGCCTTGGAATCTGACCGACGTAGCAAGCCGAGCCGAGCTTTATCATAATATGGGGACCCCAGTCCCCAGGACAGATTCCGGGTATATATTGGTTAGTCCCAAGAGGACCATCTCATTTACCTCATAGATCTCGGCCCCGTTGAACATTAAACGGCCGATGTTTGAGCGGTCCGGTTTTCTGGAGACAAACAGCAAATCTGTCTTGGAAGAGTTGAATTTCATTTTCCACTTACGCGCCCAGGCCGTTGCTGACAGCAGATCAGACTCCAACAGAGTAAATGCCGATTCCCTATCCTGGACATATGGAATGGACTGGTGCAAGGTTGTTTGTCAGCGAGAGATTTGCCACCAAATTGTTCCGGTAGATCGTTTATATATATATACATTGATTAGAAATAAGGCTGGGCCTAACAGAGACCCCTGGAGGACTCCTGGGTTTACGCTTTGAAGAGCCGACAGTCCCCCTCCACAGACAAACGTTGGAATCTGTCGCTGAGATAGTTCGAACACCAGGCCAGAAGTGGATTAGAATTGGTGTAATTACCCAGTTTTCTGAGTACACCTTTGTGCTATACTGTCTGTACATATTATTAATTAATACGTACTAATAAAATGGTTTCTCTCTATGAGTTTAATATTGAGATTTGAAAGGATTTATATACTTCTACATATCATGTTTCTAACATTCTGAGCGTTCTCCTGGCTGCTTGCAGAAGGGAATTGTGTGACATTCTGCTTAATTATTTTTAGACATATAAATCACCAACCTAAGAACAAACTGAAAGCCCCAGCCAAACCAAAAGTCAAAGCGGTGGCAGAATTGGATCCGCTGTAGTAGTCGATTAGCTCAACAAAAACAATGCCAAATGACCGTACAGATCCAATTGTGACGACATGGATAAGAAAGGCGGCAGTGCACACTACCCACGCCCATCCACTGTCTTTTGGCTCTTCAGAAACCGAACCAGCTCCCTTGACCATCCAACAGGAGCTACAACAGGCAATCTTTTTAACATCAATACCATTACTTAGGTGGCGTCATTGGGTTTGAGGACGGCAAACAACAAAAAAAGCACGGAATACAAACAATATATTATAGACAGTGCAAAGACCCTAGAGACATCCGCATATTTCCTGGAAGCGCTTAGGGGTTTTTGAAAACTTGGTGACCGATCCCCATACCTGAACGGGAGGACACATTTCACTGACCCTTGTGGAAGCAAATTTGGGTACCTCTTGTGATCTTTCTTAGGGGTACTTTTGAAGGCGATTTTAGACATTTTCTCCCA
The DNA here is from genome assembly GCA_030248195.1 of Trissonchulus latispiculum. Lineage (NCBI taxonomy): Eukaryota > Metazoa > Nematoda > Enoplea > Enoplida > Ironidae > Trissonchulus > Trissonchulus latispiculum. The sequence continues at coordinate 4,350 of JASAND010028335.1, read as the reverse complement.
AAAAACAGCTATTTGAAAGCAAACGCGTTTTTTCGGACGTTTTTTCGCAAAAAATAGTGTTTTAAGTGAAAAATTCCGGCGAAGCCGTAAAAGTTATGGAAATTGTAGTCGTAAAACCTATTTTTTGGGCAATTTTCTTACCCGTTGTGGGAGCAATTTTGCGACCCCTTGTGGACGACCTTGCCGAGGGGGGGAATTCCCCCCCCCCCAAAAACTGCAGGGCTAAGGGTGGGGTTAGCCAGGTAGGGTAACCGGGCACGTCAAATTCTGGGGGAGTAGTCTGGTTATAAATATACCCCCGTAGGTGTTGGGGAGGTCGGAGGACGACCACTACCCAAACGGACAGGTCCCCGAAACTGCACCATAAAAATTTTGGTAGCCCCTTTCACCAAATCTGCCTTTGGACTACATATAGTAAAGGTTCGAAAAAAATATCGCGGCCGGGTAGGAAAAAATGCACAAACCCTAACTCAGGCTATAAGCTATGGAGCCCAGCCAAACTGTACCCCATAATAGCGCAAGCTTATTTCTATCCAGCCATGGTATGGCTGTTTCCCTAAGGCCCCGCGCTCACGCAGGCTGAGGACTCAAAAATGGTACTATGAAAAAGTTGGTTTACAACTTTTGGATCAGTTGGCAACTTTTTGGCTCTTGTTCGCTACACTAAAGCTATAGTAGCACCTATTGTTTTAACATAATACACATTGCTTCTAGTTTTTTGGCAATAGGTTCGGGCGCCCCTGCGCCGCACAGTTGCGCAGCAGCGGGTGTATTTATTTTTCGGACCTGCTGGGCACTTGGGTCCGAAATAAAAATACACCTAAAAATTCTTATTTTAGCTGCTAGAAATCGACCAGGTGTCTAGTTTTTGCGTTTTTAACAGTATTCATAGCTGTAGCATGCACTGACGGTCTCCTGGGTTGGTTCCAAGGGGTCAATCTTTATCTTACTACAGTGCCGTATGATTGGCTTGAAAATTTGTCCTCAACTGAGCAGAACTTTACTGGAAAGACTTTTAGCGCTGTTTTATGCTAGCATTCACAGCTATAGCAGTGATTCCAGTAATATATACTGATTCAATTTTAGAAGCGAGTAGACTGTAGCTACTGCATATTCAGGACCTCAAGCCGCTGCAAATTGCTTGCTACAGTCTCGGTAACAAAAGTCGACGATATTCCGGGTAGTTAGAGCATTGAAACTAGTTGAAAAAGTCAGGATAATTACGAGTCTAGAGTAAACTTAATAAAATAATACCGTATGATAAACTATAATGACTTTTGCTACGTTCACATGCTCAGATCGGGCTGCCAGGTTCCTCAGCAGACAAGCTTTCAGCACTGAACTGAAAACTCCTAATTTTTTCGACTTTGAATGAGCTAAATGATAGTTTATAATCAATTTTGTGCCAATGGCTAGAGAATTAAAACAACGTAGACGACCCCTTCCGGTAGGCATTGAGATTCCAGAAGTCATGTTAACAGCCATGACCATCTATGACGGTTTTCAGAAGGTCTTCTAGATGCCTGCTGAATATTTATTCCTTGTCGTTACGTTTGTTAAGAATAAAAAACAAAATATGGCCACTGAATAAGCAACATTATGGACATTACTGCATGTTAAAAACAGTATCGGGGCAGATGAAAAAGTTTTTCGGGTCATATGCGGTAGGCGGCCTATCTAATGAAAATTAATCACCATAGACTAGAAAGATGGGTCAATAATCAACGGAAAATGCTTGAGCAGCATCTGTATATACGATTTGTATAGTCATTTTGGCACTAGATAATGACAGGGCGAATTTTTGGTCCTGTATTTTTTTCGACCCCGCGTATTTTTTTTCGATTTGGGTCCGAAAAAAATAGTCAATTTTCAAAATTTTTCTGAAAGCACAGCCCTTGCCCGAGAACTTTGGCCATGGGAAGAAACTAGACCCCACTCCCACACATGCTGGGCCATATCCGGGATCTCTACGGCAATCCTATAAAAAGTTATCCAAAAAGTTGCCAAATCGTATTTTTTTCATACCTTTACTATATCTGCGTACTTTGAAACTTTTTGCAAATTTTTAACCCGAAATTGGAAATCTTTCAAAAAATTATATACATATAGGGGTGGGGCAACTTGGAACAAAAATTTTGGTAGAAATGCTGCCATTCAAGCATAGCCCTGACTGATATAGACAAAATTATGCATTATCGATACTGCGAGCTCGGGGCTACATGGAATACAACGTTTTTGCTATATATTCAAAAGCATTAGTGCACTACGACAAAAAATGCATTGTCCCAAGTTAGAATTCTAAGTTACGCGCACAGTCCATCCAATTTGGGATGAAGGTGGCGATCGGAAGCTGACACAACCAGCTATCATTAGTTTTTTTTGGCTAAAATCGAAGGAAACTTTATCTAAAATGTAGAGGAAGTCGAGGCGAACAAAATGATACCAAAACCGCGCAGTAATTGGAGGGCTTCAAGCGATAAGGCGTCCCCAAATCCAATTTTCAATTTTTAATGCAATTTTAAAACTGATTTTCGAAATCTCTCAGCAAACGGTTCGAAGTAAAAGTCAAATGCTTTAAAATGACCAAATTATTACTTCCATGTTTTGGTTTTATATTATCTGCCATTTGTTTATATATATATATATACTATTTTTTGAAGTTTTCCAGCCTTAGCCAACGTTGTCAAAGGGTTTAAAGATTTTGCTAAAATTGTCGGTAAAAGTTCATAGCAAAGCCTTTATACAATGTTATTTGCATTCTTGGCTTTCCTACAGGGGGGGCCCAGAAATTCGCCCCCCCTAGACTTGGGTGCCCCCAGGATTCGGGCCTTCCCCCCCAGAACTCTAAAATGCCCCGCAATTGGAGTTATTGCAGGAATTTTTAAATTTGAAAAAGGTATACATTTTTTAGATCGAAAATGTGACTTGTATAGTTGGATGTAAAATAACACACATGAATCGTATATGGCCGGTTTTTTAAAGCAAAATTCACGTGCTTTCAAAAAATATAAATTTATGCAAATTAGATGGGAGAATAGTATGGTATAGGCTTAAACAGATGTTAGGTCACTTTTTCCCATGCTGCCCCGGGTTCCCAAGTTGCCCCACCCCCCTATATATGTACATGTATGTATAGCAAGCGAACAAAAAAAAATCAAAATTCGGTTTTTTGGCTGGAACTTTCGCAAAACTAAACCAAATCGATCACTTTGAGGACCCATGGATAGGTCGTGGGCTAAGCTTTTAAAACCACCCCAGTTTCATTGATCTACCACCTACCAGCTGGCTTTTTTCCTGAGGCAAAAAAATTTCTGAGGGGGAAAGTCTGGGGGGTCCCCCCAGGCTCTGGGGGGGGGCTCGAATTTCTGGGGGGAGAGAAAAAATTTTTAGAAAAATGTCTAAAAATAGCTATTTTTTTGCTGCTGAGCTAAAAAATTCACTATTTTCAACTTAAATTTGAGCTTAAAATAGCTAAAAAATGCTTAAAAATGGGTAAAAATCCGGCGAAGCCGGAAAAAATTTTCAAAATTTGCCCTAAAAACCCCCCTATTTTTCCGGGCACGTTAGGGTAGGGGGAGTTCGGGGGGGGGAAGGCGCGAATCCGGGGGGGGGGGGGGGCGATTCTGGGGGGGCGAGCCAAGTCTCGGGGAACGGATTTCTGGGGGGCCCCCCCCCACCCCACCCCCTGTAGGAAAAAGCCAGTAAACCAGTAAGTTGCAGTAGACGAAAATGTGTAATTTTTTTTGTTAAAGGTTTAACAAAAAAAATCACCCAGATTAACAAAAAAAAATCAGTGGCGGATCGGATCCCAGAGAGCAGCTAGCAACTTTTTTCTCATCAGTTTTGGATAGAGCACACTAAATAACGTATTTAGAACCCAAAACCGCAACCTAATGCTCCAACTAGGGCAACTGACCCCGCCGAAGTCTTCGGTGGTTACTGATGGCTCCCGACAGCGTCCAGTATGAAGTCTGGTGGCTCTAAAGTGCCGTTTCAAAGGCTAAAACGTTGTTTTTTCGTGTTTGTGAGTGATTATAACCTATTTCCAGGCATTTTGGCAGAGAAACTTAGAACTTCATATTTTGGTGGGGTATGACCCACGGTCACGTGACCCCCCTGCCGGACCCGTCCGGAACCTCCAGGTACCAACTGGACAGTCCGAAGTGGCTATAAACATGTCCTAGGGGTTTTCCAGGGCGCTGAATTAAAATCTGGCATTAGTTTTTCGGTAACTATGGCCTAATACTGACTTCTGGGATCAAGTTTACCGTCCGGACGGTTCAGGCACGGCTGGTGACCAGGTTGAACTACCAGAAGTGCCAGGCAACCTCAAAAACATCGTATATAAGG